>CAVNYN010203401.1:0-53516 GCA_963692815.1 Nyctanthes arbor-tristis | reverse complement strand
CCTGGTTGATTTGCTCACTTTTCCCATCTCGTACTACTCTATATGGCCGTGCAATTGACTTTGTGCATAGCTTAAAGGATATCCTTCAGTTCACATATCAAAATCTGACAGATGTTATGGCTAAGTACAATGCCCGGCTAATCTTCATCGTTGTCCTTTAGAGTTCAATATTGGAGATTTTGTATGGGATGTTCTCACAAAAGATAGATATCCGGCTCATGAGTTCAACAAGCTTTCATCTCAGAAGACTGGTTCTTTGTAGATCGTGGAGAAGATTAATCCAAATGCCTATCAGTTGAAATTACCAAGTCACTTCCGAACATCTAACATCTTCAACGTTAAGCATTTGGTTCCGTTTGTTGGTGATAACTCTTTAGGTGAGGACCAATGTTCAAATTTGAGGATAAATCCTCTCGACCCCGAAAGGATGATGGCGTAATCGATCAAGCATTAATTTATTTGGACAAGTACAATTGAATAAGATGTGTATGACCACGCTTTGTGCGTAGTCCGCTTTTAGATGCCTATCTCATCCACTTTCCATATTTCAATTACGATTTTTTACTTATTGTTACTAATGTTATTTTATTTTACTCCTCGATTGATTAGGATTTTATTTCATTTACTTTTTTTTTATTCCTAGTATAATTAGGATTTATTCTTGTTCATCAAGTAAGTAGGATTATAGTCTTATATAAAACATTCTTATATTAGCCCTCCCTTCCCCGCTTGGGGCATTGGCAAAATTTGTAGTTTTACTTTAAAGGAATGTTTATAAAATTAGACTGGTCAACGAACTGAAAATGACAACTAATCAAAGGTCAAAAAGTCAAATCAGGCTGAACCGGTCTCAACTATTATTATATATAAATAAACCATTAATTTTTCTATATTTTTATACTTAAAAAAGGGGGGGGACTTTTTCTTTATTTTTCCTTTTTTCCCGTTTTGACTGGTTTAGTTAGAATTTTTTTAATACTTTTCGGTTTAGTTTTTAGAAGGTTGATTTTTAGTGCAAACTGAACCAGTTTTCTGGGTTTTTCTGGGTAGAACCGGATAAACACTGCTTTTTTAGAGAATGTTACTATTAATTAATACAGAAGTGATTACAAATTAAAAGTCGAAGTTGCACCCTATTTTTTATGGTAATCTATTTAGGTTTTGTATGCTACATTTTTAATCTTATCCTTGTTCAACTAGCAGTGAAATGCATAGAGAGCGCGCTAGATAAGTTTGATTAAAGATTAGGACCACCATCACCATCGGATACAATACTTTTGTGTAAATAAATATTCGATGAGTTATGTGTTAAACACCAATTGCGTGTATACATTCTCGTTACACACTATATTGTCGCAGTTTTTTGATTCGGAAAAAGAAAAGGAAACATCGTCTCAATTTGACCATAAGCTTGGCCATTTTAGAAGTGACGGCTGTTGAACTCTACTTTGTCACAAGTAGACATACCCGGCTGCTGCAAATTGCAATATAAATATATAATAATTATTAACAATTAATAATAATATTGAAAATTGGAATTCTCCTCACATTGAACCTTTCAAATTGAAATCAAGAAAATGTCAACTGCCCCGCGAGAGAGGTAAATGAATCAATTTAATTTTGTCGTACAAATACATTGATTAATTAAGAAGAAGTAATAATATTATTAACAATATAAATATATAAAATCATCAAAGATAATAATAAGTTAGGAGTTTTTCAAAATAATAATAATAATAAGTTAGGTCAAACGACTAAAACAGTTAAGAAAGTCAAAAATAGTTTTTGAGTTTTTTGTAATATTTAAATAATTTTTTAAAGGTGTTTTGTTGAGCGATTGAAGGAAAGTAGACCTTTGTTACCTTGTTTAGACTCATAAAATTATCGCAAAACAATAAATCCAAATCAAATTTATCGAGAAATGTGACATATACCTCTATTTGTACCACTATTTATACAGATAGGAAATGTAACATCAATCTGCGTATTTATTTATATACTACATAATTAATGCCAAAATACATGAATATGCAGATTGATTTCAGGTATCCTACCACTAATTCAAAATTTTTTTCCCATGTAAATTTAATTGTGCTATTTTAACAAAAATAAATACAAAAAATCTAACAAAAATGACACGTGATTGTTTTTCAACACATCACATCACTTTTACATCAGCACTTATCACATAACTCACATGTCAATTTTATCACTTTTTTTTATCCAACTAGAATTTTTCATGTAAATTAGGACGATATACGAGCCGCCATTTCTTAATTCCAATTTCCAACACGGGCCGAGTAGTTAACAACTAGGGCCATAAATGCCTTCTTATCAAGTGGGCCCTTCCTTTCAAAGAGTTGAAATTATTCAAGATTGAAGTTACTAGTTTGTTTACTTTTTTTACTTATTTTTTTTAAAGTTACCTAGCACTAGTACTCTATATTGAGAAAAATTCTAAGGAGAGCTACACATAGCCCATGTTATTGGGGAATTAGAGTGCGAGTCTCTCTGATTCCTCAATAACAGGGGGCCATGTGTAGGTGACATCTCCATAAGAGGAGATGTCACATCTCCATAGAAGGACCGCTATATTGGTCCATATATGACATAAAATGACAATTTAAATTAGGTGTAACACTTACTCATGCGTTTAACTCAATTTTATTATTTAATACCACAAGGCACAAGCGTTGCCATTTAGACTAGTTGGCGTTGATGATTGGTACCACACAACATTATTCTTTTTACAACTATTTAATATATTCAATAAGAGCAATAATTCTGTAAAGTTATGTTTATCATGTATGAATAAGTGACATGGCTAAATTAGTCATATTACAAAGATTATTCGTATATAAGTAGTGAGTTTGAAGGCTCACACAGTCAACTAATTCAAAGTGGCTGAATAAGTATATCAGGACAGTTTTTATGTCAAAAAGACGTCGCCTTATAATTATTAATTAATTAATTCAATAATAACGTTTAATCCAAAACTAGTGAGAACTAATAATTCAAGTCACACGTAACCATGCCATTGATGTTAAAACGCACACGCATGACGCATGCATGATTTTGATATTTCCCTTTAAAAAAATGAACAAAATAATCTTTCCCTTGTAATCTTTCCAAAGTGTAACAGGAATGGAAGAATAAGAAAATTGGAAGTCTAACCTCAGGTCCAAATTAATGGGCACTTCTATAAACATCAATAAAATTGCATTCCTTCTTCCGTTAATAATAATATATAGCCGCTCTTCCTCTTCCTGTCATCCATTTTTCCAAAAAGAAACACAGCAGTAACATATATAGAGAAAGAACACTGCTAAAGATGAAGTTGTCTTATTTCATTGGCTGTTTTCGATGTACCTCTGTTTCCTCGACCATCAATCCGAGTGAAGAAGAAAGGGGTATGTTCCTAAACTTCCACCATGTGTTTTCGGCCTTTCAGTAATTTAATCAGCATCATTTCAGTGCGAAGTTTGCAAAAAATGGACAAAAAGAACAATATGTATATGTTGGCTTTAACTTTAAATGCAAAAACAGGCGGTGAAGCCAGCAAAATTCCAAAATTTCACATATTCTCTTACAATGAACTTAAAGCAGCCACTCAAGGATTCAAATACAAAGTTGGAGAGGGAGGACTTGGGTCGGTTTACAAGGTAATTACTTGATGAGATTTTAATATACTGGATTGGACAGTATTCGAGGAACTAATTGAAAAACAAAATTAAAAGATCTTGATTATTGCCCAATATTGCACAGCAAACTCACCCAAAATTTTCAATGCATTTTTTTGGTTGGTTCATATGCTAAAATTACCTTTTGGCTGGTCAAAATTCAGGGGCAGCTTCAAGACGGAGTTTTAGTAGCTGTCAAAGTTCTCTCGGTTGAACTGGAGTCATTGCAAGGTGAGAGGGAGTTTATATCTGAGATAGCAGCATTATCTGATATCAAGCATGAAAATCTTGTTACCCTTCGAGGATGCTGTGTTGAGGGAGCAAAGAGACTTTTGGTCTATGATTACATGGAACATAATTGCCTCACCCGAGCTTTTCTTGGTAAATTCTTGTCTCGACTTTTGCAGACCTAAGAAAAAGTTGATAAAATGATATGAAATTTGATTCTCCTTTTCATGAACAGGTAGAAAACAAAACAGAATGAAATTTGATTGGAAACTGAGAAGAGACATATCAGTAGGCATTGCAAAAGGACTTTCTTACCTCCATGAAGAAATCAGCCCTCATATTGTGCATCGAGACATCAAAGGCAGCAATATACTTGTTGATCAGAATTTTACACCTAGAGTTGGGGACTTCGGTCTATCTAAGCTGTTCAAAGACGACATGTCCCACATTAGTACTCATGTTGCGGGAACAATGTTAGTGGAAACTAATTGTGTACTTCTGCAGAATTCAGTGTAAAGTTGGGTTCTTTTTAGAAATCTGAAAATTTCTAGATCGGAATTTTGTTTCTGTATGGCCTTAAGAGGCTACTTGTCTCCAGAATATGCAACCAGTGGTCATTTGACGCGAAAATCAGATGTTTATAGCTTCGGTGTCCTGCTCCTGGAAATTGTCAGTGGCCTACCGGTTGTTGATTTCCACCAACAATATGGAGAGCAGTTCCTGGTAGAAAAGGTAACAATTTTTTATCAATGAGAGAAAAGCCATATCGTAAGAGCATATCCACTAAGGATTAGAAAAAAAAAAAACATTTCACTAATCTTTTTTCCCTTCTAATGTTTTAAGTAGAAAAGTTACTGATCTCGATAGCAACCGAAACCTACAGTCATAACGGCAGAACTTAACCAAAATAATTATTTCTTTTAAAACATGCTTGTGAGCAAAGTGGCGGGTTATAAGCAAATTTTTTAAGCTTAGCCAAAGATGCTCAAAGGACAGGAAAATGAGAAAATAAATGTGTTTTTAACATTTACCTCTGCAGGTGTGGGATTCATACAAAACCAACAACCTTTCAGAACTCATAGATCCGGTTTTACATGAAGATTTTCCAAAAGAAGAAGCCATCTGGTTCTTAAAAATCGGGCTACTTTGTGTGCAAGAGGTTACCAGTCTCCGGCCTGGAATGTCCAGTGTCTTTAAGATGCTGAAAAATGAGGTCAAGACAGAAATCACAATATCACAGCCTGGGCTTGTTGATCTAATGGCAGTCAAGATATGCCAGAAGCAATCATCAGATGTTCTGAGTTTAGAGGCATCCGATAGTACAGTGAAACAGCAACCAAGATTAGCCACTGGCTAACAGGATGGTGGTTAACAAAAATTTTATCCTGCCCCCATGAGAGCAAGAGAAAACTTTTGTGTGCTTAATGAACAAAGTAAAAGTGAGGTTTTGGACATTCTGCACATCCATGAAACTGGATTTGCTGCTACTGTAATTAGTGTAGAGATAGAGATACATGCCATTTTCAGATCGAAAAATTCTGCGATATATTATGCATTATATATAGAGATCACATTGGAGACATTTTCTGATCATTGATATCACGATGTTATCACAATAATGATATTTGTATGATATGCTCATTCCTTTCGCAGGACGAGGGCTAATGTTAGGTTAACAAAACTTTAAGAGTAAATAATTTAGTTTCAAATAAATAATTTCTTTTGTTGATTAACATTAGAAATAATTTAGATTTCGAGAGTAACCCTTGTGTTACTGTCAACATAAGAAATATCGATGAAAAAAAAGATAATAAACTTCCTTTAGATGAAAAGTAACTTATCCAAAAACATTAGGAAAGAATGATTTACCTTAAGTCTGATTTGCTCTATTCAAACACACACAAAATGAACATTAGACCATATATTAAACACTACTCACCTATATTATAGTTGCAAAAAGTAATTTAACTACAGATAATGTTACTTTTTTTTTACAGAATCAAGGAGAAGTCTTAATGAAAACAAGAAAAGATACATGCATCGTGTATGGACGTCTTCACCAAATGGTATACAGTGATTTGAAGGTACCAAGGTCATAAAAGAGCTAATGGAATTACATACGCGGGTGCAGATATGATGATTTTGTTTTATATATATATATATATATATATATATATTACCTCAGGAAAGTTACATTGAAGGAGCTGATACAGGGATTTCAAGGTAATTAGGTCATAAGATAACATAATATTTGTACATGGAAGAATTTGATGATTCTGACATCAAACCAACACCACAGGAGCTGCGAGATAAGAAATAGATGGGCCATTCATACAAGTAAAACACCTGAATAACTTTCAAAATAAAAAAGAAATATTGAAACCAGAACATCAAAGGCTTGCATGACTAACAACAGCATTATTTATGAATCCGTTAATGATGCTGGGTACTGTTGATCCCTAAAGACCATCAATATGTCTTCTTCCCCAAAAACAGTGGACCTTCTATAATTTTAGATAAGTCTTGCTAAACCGAGCTCGCAGTTTCTTATTTGTTCATAGCCATGAAGAACAGTGTGATGACCAGTGCATGAAATTACCAACAATAACTTCCTTGTTATGCCCCCACTTCAAGCTAAACTACAGGTGCCAAGGGAAAGGTATGGTGAGAACAATGTATTAACAAGAAATGCAAATTAAAAATGTAGCCCCAACAGAATTAGCTGAAAACCATCTTCAGAATATGTAGATGCTATTTATTTTTTGTTTCCTATCAAATTATTCGACCAAAATAGACTAAGTCTTAACTCTTCTTATTATGCATTGATAAAAGTACACTGGATAACTTTTGCAGAAGATTTTACCTCGAATTTGCAATCAGAGCAGGTCCACCTCAAACTAAGCCAAAACTGTCTACTTCATACTCACTTTTTCAATTATGAGTAGATAGAAACTCGGTAAGTGGACATGCTCCTGAAGCTCAGAGAAAATTATATTAGCCTTGAATATCAATTTACGAGCAGCACATGAAGAAGCCAAGATGCATCGTATATCTTGTTTGAACAAAGGAAAGCTAATCCAAAACAGCATAATTTCATTTTGGATGAAAAGGTAAACAGATTTTCTTTTTTTAATTTACTAACAAAAGAAGTTCTCTCTCAATTTCTGACATGAATAAGCTGATGAATTCTGTAAGAACAACAATTTACAAGAAGCTAATAGGAAATGTACACTTTCAGAAGAGAAATATTCACTAAAAGCTGCTATCTCAATTCTTCTTCATTTTTTCCCCGAGCAATATTTATCCCAGAGATGTAGGTATCCAATTTAAAATTACAATATCAATCCATCCTTTACTATTTGATCCAACAAAATCACCAAGTCCGATATAGTTGCATGTTCTTTTGGATCTTCCTTCAAAGCAAGCTCCGCAACATCAGCAAGTTTTAATAGGGGTTCAACATTTCGAGGCAGAGCCACGTACCTATCAATTATTGCAGCACCCTTGCCATGTCTAATAAGAGGGACTGCCCAGTCTACAACGTTTGGAGGAGTGCAGTCCGCGTCATAAGCTTTCCTTCCGCTAAGAATTTCGAGCAGCACAATTCCAAAGTTGTAAACATCAGTACTCATGTCTGCCCTAAGATTCCTCTCCTGTGGAGTCAGAAGCCCAAAATCTGCAATACGTGCTCCCCAATCAGCATCTAGAAGAATTTTGGAACTCTTAAGATCACGATGCACAATAGGAGGTACAGCTTCTTCGTGCAGGTATTTGAGTCCCTTTGCAGCCTGCATTGCAATTTTCAGCCTGAGGCTCCAATTCAGAGGAGAAAGGCCCCCATGGAGGTGATCATGAAGTGTCCCGTGGGGCATGAACTCATAAACCAGTAGCCTCTCCCCCATCTCTGCGCAGTAACCCAACAAGTTCACAATATTGCTATGTCGAAGATTGCAAAGGACCTCCAGCTCCATTTCAAAGTCCCGGCTATTGGTATGAATTATTGTGGCGGCATTAGCCCTTTTCACCGCCACTTGTCTCCCATCCGGAAGGACAGCTTTGTACACAAAACCATAGCCTCCCCTGCCCAGCTCGTTGAACTCCTTGAACCCATTAGTTGCGTCCTTTAATTCTGACAGCCGGAAAACTTGAGCTACCTCTGAACACGGTGCCACAGATGCTGGAGGATGCTGATCAACATTTGCATCAACTTCCTGCTCAGGCTTACGGATACATGATACAAACTTTCTGCTCTTCCGATCTTCGTTCTGCGGGGCTGCCACACGGGGTAAAAGACAACAGCCAATCAAAAGTAACAAGAAACCAGAGACACAAGAGGCCACTATTATCATTAGTTGACGCAGCTGATGCCAGTGCTTCTGCTGCATCACAAATGAGGAGTGAAGCCTGCATATATCCCAACAAGAACTGTTCTGGCAGAGAGAGCAAGGTGTGCAAATCCTGTCTGCATCCTGTGTACATGAACTAGAAGGGAAAAATCCTTCAGAACAATTGCTACCACATGGCAAACAAATGTTCAAATCTTTCCTAACACACAAGCTTGTCAACTCTGGCTCATTAAGAAGGCTCGCGTTGAATGCAAACATTCCTTCACCACAAGTTCCCGGGCTACACAGTCCTGGACTAAACAACTGCAAAGGAGGATCATAATCCACCGGTGATGGAACATTGGCAGACCAACAATCAAGTACCAAATCACCTTCTCTAATGCCACAAGTGAGGTAGTCAGACGAAGCAATTGCAAGAAAACCAGATCCCTTCGGGATCCTTGATGCATTGAAGTTCCCCCAACACTCTATATCATGATTGTCCTCTCTGATCCCGCAAAAATGTTGTGCACCAGCCGCCATTGACACAAGTCTAATCCCGAAAGGCGGATTAACAAATGAATCATTTCGACCCCAACACTTGATATCGCCAGAGATCTCAAAAACCCCACAAATAGAGTCAACTCCCGAAGTTAAGGCCGAATAATTATCTGATGCACCTGAAACCCCCAGGGTACCAAAGTTGGGTCCCCAGCACAATATCCCCCCACCCCTTGCAACACCGCAGCTAAACCCAGCACCAGAAACAATTTTCCCAAAGACAAGACTACTGATATATTGATCATAAAACCGAGCACTCTGTTTTGATCCTAAACTGTTGTTGGATGTTCTAATAATATCCCAACAATCAACACTACCAAAATCATTATCTGAATAGTAAGATCCTCGAAGTGCACAAACATGATCCTTACCGGCAGCAATATGAAAATAAGCATTAAACTTAAATACCGGAGGAACTAGATCCAAGATTGACGATGGATCCATCCAATCCCAACAAAAGGCCTGGGAAGTGTTAGCCAGAATGCCGCACATAAACCCCTGTCCACCTGAAAGCGCCGCCATGGGAGGTAAGTTGGCAGAAAACCGAGATCGGAAGAGAAGTCGAATCTGTGGAGTTCCTGTTTTTGGTGTCCCAACATATGACAGCCTGCTTGCCACTGGCATCAATGGCACAAAACAGGCCGTCATCCCCGAAGGACGCAGAAATGGAGTCCATAGACCCAAAACCCATTACAGAATCAACCAAAAGGAACATAAAAAGAAGCGGAAAACAGCAAAACTTGCCATTTCTCAAAGACCCGGAAAGAAATTTGGGAGAAGAAATCATGAATTGAACAATGGACTAGTGGAGTAAAGAGAAATGGCACAAGGGTCATGGAGTAAGAAAGGCGCTGGAAGAAAGCGTGGGAAGTATGAAAGAGTGAGAGTGATGAGGTTGGAGAGGAGAGGGGGATGTACTTGTAAAGCTGATGAGGAGAGAACGTGGGTTTTGCGGCTTCCATTTTTACCGTTATTGGTGGATCCTTCTTAAACTATACACCCTGCTTCACTGTCAGCAATCCAGACTTTTATTTTGCAACTTGAAATGCTGATGGTGAAATTTTCGCCAACAAATAAAAATGCATGTTTAGGAACACTCCTTTCCAAAACCTCTCACACTATGTATGGCTTATATATATACGTCCCGTGTATTTTAAATACATATAGCGTACATAAAATACACGTAGTCTTCATTTATACATGCCACATGCAAGGTGAGGGGTTTTACTACAAAATCTACAAGAGATTTTTGAAAATTTTCCAGTTTAGAAGATCTTGCTTGCCGATGTTATCTTAATACTACTATTTTGATTCTCCCTGTTCTTGGAAAAGAGTTTTTTCCATTACAAGAATTGTCTGTAGAAAACTTCCAATTTTAATCTAAACACCACTAATTTTATTCACGTAAACAAGATGTCACATGTGAGTTCGTAAACCCACATGCAAATTGGTGGGGGAAAAAGTGTCACGTACACTAAGTGTCTCCAAATCAAAATTGAAAAAACTTAATGCTAACAAAATATCTGTATATAAATCTATTTGTATAAATGAATGTAGTGATAGGTATGTATGTGTGTGTGTGTATCTATATATATATATATATATATATAAGGTGGTGAAATTATGTTGTGAACTCAAAAAAGGAGAAAATATAGAAATCAAATTATAATTTCATTCTCATCTTTAAAACCTATTTGTATATTTATCTATACACATATAGCATTACCCAATATCTTTTATCTTGACTCTCAATCAAAATTGTATTTTTATAACAAGTCTAGCAGTGTTTCTTATTGATCTAGATTGGTCAATGAATTAGTTAATACAACACTGAATTTGCATGTGAAAGATCGATGTATAGAGTGTCCTACTATGTTAAGGTACCAACTAGCTAAAAATTAATAAATTGAATTGCATAGAAAAACATTGTTTGGGGGTGCTCACATGTCATAAGACCCATGAGACTAGGGATGACAACGGGATAGACATTACCCAATACCCGCATGTACCCGCTCTAAACGGGGTGGGTAATAACTATTGGAGCCAGGGGCGGAGCCTCCATTGGACGAGTGAGGTCCATAGACCGTACTGAACTTCCTTCGACCTAAGGGTGGAGACCGCACTGAAATTGGGCTGAGAATATCCGCCATTGTCGGTTGATGAAGAATTGCATCCTTGCAGGTAAACACACGGTGAAGGAAGAAGAAGCAGTCGAAAACGACACAGAATGTGGAGGGTCTTGAGATCTAAATGCAAAATTACAAACTTGCCCTTAAAAAAAGGAGTTCACATGCTTTCTTTTGAGGGTTGACCGGACTTCCTCTTCCTAATTTTTTTTTTTCTCGAATGCTTTCCTCTTCCTAATTAAGAATAATAGAGTATTATATTTTTTATATGGAAAAGTGATGATACATAATTTTTTTATAGGAGTAGACGTTTTTCATTGATAATACATAATATTTTTATTACAATTTATGATCTAGTTTTAATATTTTTACAATTTAGTAAATCATCTAACTCTAAACTAATTATATATATGCGAGTATTGTTTCGCTTCTCAGCCAGTGACTTTTTTTTTTAAATAAGAAAGAGAATGAGTGAAATGTATGTATTACATTAGATCTTATAAAATATGAGAACGTGATATTTGTACAATAAACTTCAAATTTGAAATATAATAAGAAAAAATTAGTACAGTAACATAGACACTAGTACTATCTAATTTTGCAACTTTTAGTTTAGACATATGATTGCATCAGTTGGTGTGATATACGAGTTTAGTGAAAATATTTGGGGTAGATAATTCTTGATAGATATATATTATAGGTGTTGATGTGTCAAAATTACAAGTATTTAAAAACGTGATGACACAAACCTTAATTTTATAGAACTCGATATCGGTTGACTTGACAATTAGTAGGAATTTGATGCAGAAAGATTTGCTTTCCAATGGTGTAAATTTTACTGTAACTCTTACTGCATGTAGTCATGCATGTTTAGTTGAAGAGGGTTTGATGAGGAGACATCAAAGTAAAGTTGAGGAGAGGCAAAAAATTTCCGGCAGCACTGGACCAAATTCCTAGCTCCATCCCTGATTGGGGCGGGTACAATGTGAAGAATTTCGCCCTGAAGTCTTATCAGGTCGGGGTCGGGTAATGGCCGCCCCAACCCTCCCCAACTCGATACCTGATTTATTTTTTTATTTTTTTTGGTGAAAAAATTATAAACATAAGTAGTGAGTTGGTGAGAGTTTGATCATAGGTACCCAAAATGGAAACAATAAAACTTAATCATCTCAACGAATACCCTTTTTGTTGAATTTTTAACGAACTTTAATAATTAATTCATTCAAAATTTGAGTTTTCTTAAAATAAAAAAACTAATTCAAAGATAAACCAAACTCTCTCCCTAAATCAACTCCCCTTTTCTTGTCTCTGTTTCTGTCCAACTCAAATCCTTCAACTTCAAGTCTCTACTATCACATAATCTCAAAGTCTCTGATGCCATGCCGTTCTTTTTTTTTTTAAAGATTTTTTCCTTAACGGGGGGTAACGGGTAATTTTTTCGTAACCGCACCGAACCTCCCCCGCCCCGTACCTGAAATAAATTCATTTAACTGATCACCTAGTTTATCGGTTGTTTTTTAGAGACGTTTCTCCCTCAATTACATTGTTATTGTTATGGTTACTCTATTAATTATAGAACATATATAAAATGTTATTTTGTGTAAATGGAAATTAAATTACTTTTGTGATTTTCTTTTTCCATTTTCTTTGTTATTATTATTATTTTTTTACACTTTGATTTAAGAATTAAATATCCTTGGAATGACATTTGACCCTTTCTATTTTTTAATCACTAATATTAAAAAAAAAAGTTGTGGGATATGTGTTAAAACATTCACTTTTTCATGTTGTCCTAACTGTATGTATAATGTCAGTTTTATCCATTTTAATGTTTCACCGATTGTAAACAAGCACTATATTTGATTTGATTGCAAAATGGGTCATTCGTCATTCATCTTTCATTAATGCACAATGATAATAAAACTTAATTGCTATGAAACTTTCAATTAATTTCCATCCTTATTCTATGTGTCTTAAATTTTCACAATTATCCAAATTCATTTTTAAAAGTCATTTCTTTAAAATTTTCCAAACTGTCTCGGGAGAGAATTATACTGCACAATAATCCATATATATTGAATGTTGTGCTTGATTTTTGTGTAGCATGTATGATGTATTCAATGTTTAATTGAAAATTTAAAATATTTTTTTACTATTATAGTATATGATTAATATTTTATTATTATTATAGAGCATATTATATAACGCACATTTGATTTTCTTACATATAAAGGTAGAATGCATGCAAATCATTTACTTTATCATTTCGTCCTTAATATATATATATATATATATAATGGCTATTCTGCGTAGTATATCTTACTATTAGTAACACTGCTTCATAAAATGTTATTAATAAAATAACCTTACAATAAATCTTTTTTTTTTCTTTTGAAGAAAGGAAATTTATTCAATCAAGGTATCAAAGTTTAGTACATCATAAAGAAAAGTTGGGGGTTCTCCACCCATGTAGTGGAGTCAGAGAAAGAACTCGCTACCCTAGTAAGTTTATGAGTCGTGTGGTTCGCTGACCTCCTCACACAACTAAAATGAATATTTGTTAAAGCAGATAGCCTTACAATAATTGATAATGATTGTAAATGTTATTATTTCAAATATTACTTTTCCAGGATTACGTTTTTTAATTTCATCTACATGTTTTCAGCTACATCAATTGCAAAAATAATAACAGTGAGGCCTTTATGAGGCCATGGGATCTAGAAAACTCATGTTCGGTTCCGCCATGTTGGGAGTCGATTTATTCTACGTATTGTAAATATATTTCTTCTATTTTAGATTTTTTTGCCCTAAGATCCAGAATAATTTATATATATATGAGCATTTGTATGTCTAAAATATATATTGTAATTTTACTTTTAAAAAAATTGCATCATTCATCCTTCGTTAATGCGTAATAATGAAATTCAATTGTTATGAAACTCTCAATTCATTTCCACCCCATTATATCTTTTTAATTTTCACAATTATCTAAATTCATTTATAAAATTCAATTTAAAAAAATTTCCCCTGTCTCGGAAAATAGAACATAGTGTTCCAATAACCCGTTTTCTTACAATATTTCTTTAGTTATTTTCTTGTACTCGATTTTTATGTATTATGTATTCAATATTTGATTGACAATTTAAAATGGTTAGTATTAGTGTATCATTACATGATTAATTTTATGTTATCATCATACAAGGTGACTCGTTAGAACTACTCGTATTTACAAACATTGGCAAAATTTATGTGGAGAAAGGCATGTTAGGTTTCTACATTTTGTCAGTTTTATATAATTCATTCGACTGGATAACATAACTTTCATATTTGAAAGATTTTATTATATTATTACTTCTTTTCTATATATATAATGCACCCCTTTTGCGTCTAATCTCTCATTTTATGTACTTCTCTGTAAAACATTACAAAGTATGAAATGAAATCTGATACTAGACAGAACGGGGACATTCTATGGTGTCCTAAGGACACCATAGACGAACCGAGACACAACGTACCAAAATTGATGTAGCATACCTAGATATATACACCACGCATCTAATGTCATTTATAATGTTAGACGTCTGATATTATATCATTTTCCCAAAATACAGCTCAACTGCAATTCTTGATAGAACTTGATGTAGACATTCAAATGCATATGTAGGCAAATTATCGCATGCTAAAAGCCATTTCAACTTTAAAACCAATTTTGGTAGCTTCTGGACAAAACATATAAGCAGCTAGATTTAGAAATCAAAAAATCCAAATTAGTGTCCAAAATATAATGGGACTAAAAATCAAACAAATTGCTGAGCACTTAATGATAAAGTTCAATGAATGTGACTAGACATACTTGCGCCTTCAGCAGACATGAGGAGGTTGTTCTTTCTTTCTTTATATATGAATCAATTATAATTAAATGGGGAATTTTTTTTTTCATTTATTAAAAAACTACAAGACATGCAATCACAATTATATATTTCCCATTATTTATTATTTTCTTTTCTTTTCTTTTTAAATACAAAGGGCGAGATAGGGGAGGTGAGGGGCAGGTTTGGTTTGAATCCTAGACCTCTTTCTTGAAACGTGAGAATTTAACAACTGCAGTACTTGTTTAAGCGCAATTCTAGGGGGACAAAAAAAGGAGGATATTATTAGGTGACATTCTCATGTGACAGACATTCATTGGGTGATGATTACGTGGCTACTTTTTCATCATTCAATATAAGTGTGTCACATAAGAATGTCACCTAAAAATGTCTCATTTTCATGTCCCCTTAGAATTTCTCCTTGTTTTTGTTTAAACTACATTATTATTTTCTATTTTTATTACCACAAAATAAATATTAAAGATTTGGATAGAAAGTAGAAACATACTTTATATATAAACTATCACAATTTCATTTCAACCTGGCAACTCAGTTGCATGTTTGACTACCAAATTTGACTCTTATTTAAGGCTTTCTAAATTTTCTGTTCTAGCTCATAACGTTGAATTAGAATATAATAACTATATAAGTAATATCACAAGTGAAATAATGTATTGCTGCGGCCTCTATATGCTATTCGATCTATTGTAACATATCATCAAATTCTGACTAGGAAGCAACTATTTGAAGAAAGTGGTGGAGTCAGAGTGGGGCACAACTTAGTTGCAAGAACTTTCAAGCGTAAACTATTAACTATATATGTATGGAGAAAAGGTACATTCTTTAATTTTTTTTATTTGCAAATTTTACTTTAAAAAGTCATATAACGAGTTATATCATTGTAAAAAAAAAGAAAAAATATACATATATCGTCAAATATATATATATATATACACACACACAAAATGATCACAAATAACAATTAAATTGTTACTCCACGAGTAATAGAAAGATAAAAAGATAGTGAAAACAAAAATCACTTATCTAAAACTAGAAAAACTATCAAATTAACACTTCAAAAGATGAAAATTGGAAATACAAACCCCCCTCCCAAAAAAAAAAAAACCCACCAAAAGGGGAAAAAAAGTAAAAAAATAAAAATAAAAGATAGCATAATATAGTTGAAGTCAGTGCCCCAACACTATTTGGAGATAGCATTTGTCAATCAATTGTGAGAAATGATATTTGTACACAAAAGATGTACAGATTTTTTGAAGTTAAAGCTTTTGAGTTGTCTGTAACTTGAAAGATATGTGTATAAATTTTATACATATTGTGTGTATAAATATCACAACTCAATTTGTTATTGTGAAGTAAGAGAACTTGAACAGTTAGATATATATTACAATATTCCTTTAATTTTCTCGATATTTTCTAGATTGTCAAAAGGTTAAAAACTATTTGATTGTCATTGAACTTATCAAAATATTCGACAATTGTCAATTTTTCGCCCACTGTTAATCGAGTAAAATGAGTAGATTTGGTAAATAAGCACATGCATGCTTTTTATGTTAGTATAAGATTCACTTTACACATTCGTCAAATTTATTAACTTTTGAACTAGCTATTTCAAATAATAATAATAATAAATAAATAAATAAATAAAATAGCAAGTTGTGAGGATAATACAAAAAGCTTTTAAAACATGAAACAAGGAAGTACTTGATAGGTTGAAAAATAATTCTTGAACTTTATATTACAATGAAAATCAAAAAAATTTATATAGCTAAAATTGATCAAGTGACAATTAAAACACTACTTTCGTATCATAAAAATAGACTCATATCAACAAATCTCGTGGATTAAGAAGTGTGAAAAATAATTCTTGATAGGAAGTACTTGATAGGTTGAAAAATAATTCTTGAACTTTATATTACAATGAAAATCAAAAAAATTTATATAGCTAAAATTGATCAAGTGACAATTAAAACACTACTTTCGTATCATAAAAATAGACTCATATCAACAAATCTCGTGGATTAAGAAGTGTGAAAAATAATTCTTGATAGGAAGTACTTGATAGGTTGAAAAATAATTCTTGAACTTTATATTACAATGAAAATCAAAAAAATTTATATAGCTAAAATTGATCAAGTGACAATTAAAACACTACTTTCGTATCATAAAAATAGACTCATATCAACAAATCTCGTGGATTAAGAAGTGTGAAAAATAATTCTTGATAGGAAGTACTTGATAGGTTGAAAAATAATTCTTGAACTTTATATTACAATGAAAATCAAAAAAATTTATATAGCTAAAATTGATCAAGTGACAATTAAAACACTACTTTCGTATCATAAAAATAGACTCATATCAACAAATCTCGTGGATTAAGAAGTGTGAAAAATAATTCTTGATAGGAAGTACTTGATAGGTTGAAAAATAATTCTTGAACTTTATATTACAATGAAAATCAAAAAAATTTATATAGCTAAAATTGATCAAGTGACAATTAAAACACTACTTTCGTATCATAAAAATAGACTCATATCAACAAATCTCGTAGATTAAGAAGTGTGAATTAATGTAGTTGAAAATACAAAAGTTATACTGAATTCTCTGTTATACTCTTATTCAAAATTAATTCAATTTAATACAATACAAATTTATTAATAATTGAACTAAGAGTATATTTAAAAAAATTAATTATTTAATTTTATTTATATAAGTAGACTATAATGTAAGATAAATAAAAATGAAAATTAAGTCTATTTATATCAGACGGAGGTGGAAACTGATTAATTTTTATTTAGCTGACAGCAGGGGATATGAAAATCCAAGTGGGCTCACTTGCATTGAGGAGCAAATATATCCCTCCATGTGATGTGTTCTTTTTAGTCAAAATTTCCTGTGTTTGGATATCCCGTCAGCCGTCACGTGTGTGGATTCCATAAATTTTTTTACATTCACCTCCCGCCATTTATTGCCTTGTTTTCTAAGGCTTCTCTCGGTTTAGACTAGGTGACTGTTAAAAAGATAAAATCTCACGCCGATTAAGTGTAAAAACTTAAATTAACACAAAGTATTTAGACTACTTTTCTTAATGAGTTAACATCTTCAAGTCTTAATAACATAGTATTAGAGTCCATTATGCTCAAATGATAAATTCGAGCCGATTAAACCTTAAGTGAGCAAATGAGCATAATGACAAATTAGATCCAATTAAGACTCCAGTGAGCAAATGAATTTTAAAATTGGTCTACTATTACAAGCCACCATATTGAAAGGGTGTGTTAAGAGCTAAATCCATATCGATTAAGTATAAAAATATAAACTAATATATAAAGCATTTAGGTTGTTCCTCTTAATGAGTTAACGTTTTAAAGTAGAACCCCCATACGTTTACAAAGACGGCGACTTACAATTTTTTTTTTTTTTTTTTTTGAACATTCTGGAAATTTATATTTCAATAACTAATCGAGAGGCTTGTTGTGGTCCTGATTGACCTTACTTTTGCTAATTGACCTTAAGAGGAAATTTGAATTTTTAATCAATTACAAGAAACCTATTGAATGACCTGAATTTTTTTAACTACAACCTATATAATATATACAATCATCTTGTTTAAACTTATCTTTTAAGAACTGTAATCCTTATACCTTTATTTTTTTTAGATAACATGCAATAATGAGAAGGCAAATGAAAAAATTAATAAAAAGAAGCAAATAAATGAAAAAAGAGTAAATAAAATGAATAAAAATGAATGGCGAAGAGATGTGCAGTACTATTTTTTATCTTATGAATATGTGTGTGAATATGAATAATGAAGAAAATTGACTAGAACAATTTCTGCTTTAGACAATTCAAACGCTGGCACTCTAGGACGCATGATAGATCGCAACTATCGCCTTATCAAATGCTATAATTCAAAATAAAACAGCATCTTGTCCTATATTATCCCATCTCATGTTTAATTTATGAAAGGCCAAAAATTAATTAGGCCCTTCAATTATAAAAACGACATAAGAGACAGGGGAGCAACGGATCTTAGGGATGCCAAGTATTGTAGATATTGTCTTCATCTTATATACTTTAATCAAACTATTATTTTCCATAATTATTCATTCACCTATTTATGCACCTTGTTTAAAGATTGTCGTGCATTTATTTCTTATTTTAGTTCTTTTTTTTTTTTTTCTTTTTGATGTAAACTTATTTTAGTTCTTAATCACGTGAGATTATGTTAAATAAATTATAGAACTCGGGTTATGAAAGAAAGGGCAAATCTAGGTGGTGGCCACCCCGATTATCAGTTACCCCCGTTTTCATAAAAATTCTTTTTTATCCTTCGAAAACTTTAAAAAAAATTAATACTTCGACTAGAGATTTTCAAGTTACGATTAATCTTTCGAGCTTCGACCTTCTTCTGCGTATACCATTGAAAATATCACAAATTTACAATAGTCATGTATTATAGTGATAACTATTTTTGAATGATAAACATTCCTAGCATAGTTTATAAAGAAGTATCTTATCTCATCGAATAAATATGGAAGCAACTTATTTAATAAACGGTTATACAACTCAAACAGAACTATAAGCAAATCAACATTCTTGGTACTTATTAAAATCAACATTGATGGCACTTATAATTAAGCTAGTTTACCGTACCAAGCCAAGATCGCGTGGAGTTTACTTCTATCAGATGGACCAATTTATGGATCCGGTTGACTGGATTTCGATTCATTTTTTATTGAGGCTAATTTAAGAAACAAAAGGGGGAAAAAGTTATATTACCACTTGTCTCTGGATTTGATTCATTTTTTATTAAGGGTAATTTAAGAAACAAAAGGGAACAAAAAAGAATAGTTATATTACCACTTGTCTCCTATTAGTAGGTGACAGTTTCGGGTGCGTAGAACTCACTGTCACGCCAGTGATTATCATCTATTGATGCCAATTAATTGGCTCTTGAATACCCATTAAAAAAAGAAAAAAGAAAAAAGAAAATTGGCGCTTGAATGACACAGCATGAGCAACCCGATTGTGCCTCACATGTGCTCTATAGGCCGCTCTCCATCTTTCTTCCCATCCCGCCCTTTTTCTGTATGTTAATGAAGACATCCTATTACATGTGTCTGGCGGCACTAGCATTTGAAAATGACTCCTGGAATGACACTATGCTAAATACGTGGTCATCTTCATTAACATACATTTGAATTATATGTGTATATATATATTTTTTTGGTCATTGATTGAGACAATTTACTAGCATTTCCCGGAGTGCCCTTTATGGCACCTTCGGTCCTATGTATGTGGGTATATGGATACACATCACGTTGCTGCTATATTGATTGAGAATTATTTGAAGAAATAGAAGTATGTGGTGCCTATGTTATATTTGACAAGAACTTTGTATGCTGATCCTTCTTGCGAGTAACTTTTCGTTTTTTGGTATGAATTGAGAATTTTCAAACAAAACTAATTTCAAATTAAGAATATATAAAACCATCAAAATGAGTAAAGTGAAGAACTAGAAGACAGACTTGGAATCATTTTGAATTGGATCAGTAGAGGGATGACTTTTGCATGTTGGATCAGTATTCGGTAGAGCTCTCTCGCGCCTTCATATTGCTTTGGGCTTACCAAGTAATGAAACCCAATCCATCTTGAGCTTTGAAGTTGAGTAAAAGTTCAAAACCAGCCCAATTTAACAAAAAGAAGGGGGGAAAAGAAGAAAGAAAAAAAAAAAAAAAAAACTGGAAGAATATGAAAAGAAAAAAATTTGAAAAAAGGGAAATAAAAAAAAAAAAAAAAAATCTTGTGGTGGCGCAATACACACACATCATTAGTCATTATAATAGTATTAAACATGGATTGCCTTAGCCGAGGACTTGTCATCCAAAATAATCATCTATGCAGCAAAATAATAAGAATGAACGAGCGGACAAAAAGAGACAAGGTTAACAAAATTTATTTAGAACATTTGAGGTAGAGTAGACATTAAAAGACGCGATTTTCTTTTGTGAATTTGATGTTTTATCTATGACTTAAGTCCAGTCAAGTACCCATTCTTGCAAAGATCTTGACGAGCCTTTTCAAACTAATTGCTTTGTTATGATTTTGTAATACATTTCGTTCACCGATGCAATTTTTGTTTCATTTTTCACTATTTTATTATTATATTTTATTTTCATTTAATCAGATGCTTTTACTATTTTGCCCTTTGATATGCCTACTTGTCCGCAGTACTACTTAAAATAATAGTTTTCAATTTTTCACCTTCATAAAATTGTGACTTTATATCCAAGTCTCTACTTCACCATGTGACACATACATGTTTTAATACCTAGCCAGTCCAGCCGTGTCAACCCAAAAACCGGGGCGCATCATCGAGAGCATCTCCAATGCTCATGCAGTGTGTAAACAACAATCAATGAGTACGCTCTTATTTGATCGAGAGCATCTCCAATGCTCATGCAGCGTGTAAACACAACAATCAATGAGAATACTCTTATTTGATCTATAAGTGGACATGGTGAATAAAAAGGGGTCTCCAATGCTAACGACATCGCATCAATAAAAAGTGGACAATGTCCAAAAGGATGTCTACACGCAGACACCCAACTAGACATGTACAAGAATTTTTATGATTTCTCTTTACCATTTTCTCTCTCAATCCCTTTCACTTTTCATCCTTCTCTCCCCACCTCCGTCCACCACCGTTTCCACATGGAAGCATCAGAAATGGTTTTAGCAACCTGGTTCTTTGAGCCGGGTTTTTATTCAAGTCGGTTATACGGTGAACTGTCGATAATCTATAAAAAACTGGCTTGAACTTGTAACCTAATTCGAGTGATTTGCCTAGTTCAAATGATGCACGTATATATGTGTGTGTATGTTTACACATATTCAGTTTAACAGTTAGATATTTAAAATGAAATTTTTATTGAATAATAACCCATCGGTGGAATAATTGATCAGACTATTGAACTAGTAACTCATTGGCACAAAGCTTTTTGACCAGGTCATTAACCGTGTCGGTTTTCAAAACTAAAGAGGACTACATTCATAAATAACAGCATTTGAAGTTGCAAACTGGAAAATGGGTAAAAACATGCAATACTTGAGGGTGCATCATGATTATTATTATTATTTGATGCTTAGAACACCTAATTTATATATAGGGAAGAACAAAAGGCACAAATTTTGGCACACTTAAAAAACAAGTGCCAATTTCCAAGACCACACACAATGCTTGAAATTTACAGTTTCTCCAAGGACTGAAATGCCCTTTGCACTTTCTCAATAAGCAGAAGCACTGCTCCTGAATGATCCTAGGGCTTTAACTGCACCTGCCCTAAGAATGTACTGGTGGTAGAATGCTGCAATGGCTGCTCCAATGAATGGTCCAACCCAGAATATCCACTGTCACAACAAAATTCAAAACTTTATCAGCCGACTCTAATTAGTCGCATCGGAACTTCTAGTACAAAGAATAAAAAAAGAGACACGTACGTGATCGTCCCATGGCTTATCTTTGCCGTAGATTACAGCGGCTCCGAAACTTCGAGCGGGGTTGATACCGGTGCCGGTGATGGGAATTGTGGCCAAATGAACCATGAACACAGCAAATCCAATAGGCAGTGGTGCCAATACCTTTAGACCAAATTAATTTCAAGCAAGATTAATCATCAAGAACTAATAAACTTTCCAATGAAGTATATGTCGATGGAGTGTATAAGGTTTAGTAACACTTGATCACAATCAAGTACTTACAGGAACATGGGAGTCTCTAGCACTTCTCTTGGGGTCAGTGGCAGAGAAGACAGTGTAAACAAGGACGAAAGTGCCGATGATCTCTGCCCCCAATCCGGTGCCGGTGCTATACCCATCGGCTAATGAATTGGCGCCGCCGCCGTATCTAACATAGTAAGCTTTCTGGAAAGCCTTTACCAATCCACACCCACAAATGGCCCCCAAACACTGCGCCACCATGTACAAGATCGCCCGGACCAACGACACCTTTCTAGCCAAAAACAACCCTAATGTCACGGCCGGGTTAATGTGCCCTCCTGCAACCATTAACAACATCACCATCACAACATAAAAAAGCCTATGATAGCAAATTGATTCTGTTCTAAGATAAAATTTGATCAAACTAATCAACAAGAATGATTCCTTATTCCAAGCAAGAAGTAACAAGACAAGTGGATGTGGAGGCTCAAATAAATAAGAAATTTGGTTATTTTCTATCAGTTTTCGGGCTCTATACATAGTATGTTTCATAAGCTAAAATTTTGAGCATTGTACTGACAGAAATGGATACTCACCGGAAATACCAGCGGTGCAATAAACAAGCACAAAAATCATGCCACCGAAAGCCCAAGCAATGCCAAGTATGCCGACGCCGCCGCATTGATCGGCTTCGCTCTGGCTCTTGTAACCAATCACAGTCAAAACAGTGATGTACAGAAACAAGAGAGTAGCAACGAATTCAGCAATAATTGCCCTGTAAAATGACCATTTTGTTAGCTCTTCAGCATCGATCAAGGGAGCTGGTGGAGGGTCTTGATAGTCTTTTGCTGTAAATTCAGCACCCCCGACCTCGATGTCTTTCGCCATTCTTTTTGGCCTTCTAAGCTCTGAGAATTTACTGAGGAAAATTGGATAGCTTTGTGATGAGAGAGTATTGGAGAAGTAAAGGGGTATTTATATGGAATTGAAGAAGAAAAATGGAAATTAAAATCTATCTTTGCCGACCCATTTCATTTCATTAATCATGAACTGAGTGACCCCATCAATACATTGCATAGAACCCGAATTTTTGGGGTTTTGTCATGTCAATGAACATTTTGGGATGCTTTTTTGGATGCCACGCATGCCTCGTCTGTGCTTATTTCCGTTTATCAAATCAGACGGTATATAGAGCCGAATTATCAATACATGGCTATTTTCTATTAGCAATCAAGCTCTATACACAGAGTCGAATCTGACTCAATAGAAACACTCTTTTTGTTCATTGTTTTCTTGAAAATGTTTAGGTTGAATGATTATAATTTGATTTGATTCCGTTTGGTTCTAATAGAAATGTCATACATTTCAATAGATTTTAAGTGGAATTAGTTTCTTCAATTCAAAGTGAACTAATTGTGTGCAAATTAATTATTTTACTAAAGAAGAAAGCGGTTGAAAATGAGTTTGATTTATTTTGAGAGAATGAAAACCATACAAACCCTTAGAATCCGGTACGCTTTATGGGACGCGCTAGTTACGTATTGAGATATCAACTTTTTAACTCTACAAAAGGAAAAAGAGAAAAGAAGGAAGGATTTTCTAGCAAACGATTGTGCCAAAAGTTTCCGTCATAACTTTCTACTCTCGTATTAGTGCATATTAGCAGCCGTATTTGCAGGGTTGCATAGATGTAATTTAGTAGCTTATATAGCATCTCTTTTCTAAAAAGATTATTATACATAAAGTAATGTTATTTATCTAATTAAAGAGTTTACACAATAGGACCGTATTGATTCATTCAACTAGCAATAGAGAATTGATAATTAGACCGGAAGGTCTAGTAACATAGTAATACATGCATGTGACGCGTAAAATAGTAACATATGCGTGTGCTCCAATATTCGAGTATGGCCGTAGACGACATAATTGACACGTCATGAGGCCGACAATCAACATCATTTGTTGTGCATTCCCTATCATCACCACCGTCCATTATGGTCGGCCTGCATTTCCAGCCACACATTTCCTGTCACGTGTACCTGAACTTTTACCTGTTTTTTCTATTTTTTAATTTTTATTCCATCAATCATAGGTGTTTTTAGAAAGTCCTTAATAAATTTCCTGGTCATTAGCTCGCCACGTCATTGGTTACAGTCAAAGAAAAAATTATTGGAGTCTCTTGGTCGGTTGTCGAATTTCCACTTCGCTTCTCTCCCCAAATTCTACAATCCTAGAGTCACATAATGTCTAGTGATGTCATTTTATTCACTAATTTTGTGAATCTATATATATAAATAAAATTAATGGAAAAGAGGCTGTAACATGCACCGGATATATATCTTGATAATAGAGACAACGAATATTTCAAAATCATTCCTTTATTCATCCAAACTATTCACTTTAGCTCTGATTTGATCCTCTTTATTAAAATATATTATAATTTCACTTATTATTGATATGACAACTATTCATGTATAACTATAAATTTCAAATTTTTATTAAATTTACAACACTCATTCCACTCCTGTATAATTTCTATTTACAAATCAATTACAATAAAATGAATCAAATATATATTTAATTAATACATGTTACAGAGGGGCAAGCATTTCTAAATAATATAAATGAGTGTGATTGACACTTCATATATCTGTTCATGTGGCACGCTCGCATCTATGTAGTGGCACTTCACTTATATCAAGTCACTTATAAATGATATGATTCATTTTTAACCAAACCAAGGCGTGTTTCTACACAATCTCATATGAGTCGTGACCAAGTTCACAACACGTGAGTAAATTTTGTCAAATAAAGTTATTGTCGTGTCAAATGATAGCGATGTTGGAAGTTTCTAGGTCCTGTTTTTATCATCGATTTCTTATAATGTAGTGGACCGTTCCAGAAATTTATCATTTCTCGGGGTTGTCTTTTATTTCTCCCCGCACACGCAACACACATATATGCACGATTTTTTCCTTTTTCTCAACAACTAAAAATTGAAATAAAAGATTTAGGACACTCTTCTGTAATGGAGCTATTGTATTAGTGATCTCGATCTAATATTACATGGTATTATATAATTACGTAGTATGTATCGATACACAAAATATAGAAAACTACAACTATGTAAAGTGCATTAATCACGTGGCCATATAACACTCTATTGTACTATACATATAGTGTTAAATTATCTTTAGTGATACTAGATCTACGCTCACCGCTTGCAAAAATGTATGGGAGGAATTCTTGACAAATGATAAAAAACTATTTGCATGGTACTATTAATACTAGAAATCATGCTCAAATAAGTGTTACGACAGTTAGGTTTCTCGTGTCTCAGGCAATAAGTCCCAGGTGCGAACCCCTCCCTTCCCTGTCCTGTCCTGCCCTGCCCTGTATCCTCAGTGTATATAAAAAATAATAATAATATTTAGCAAACTATTTAAAAAAGAAAACACTAGAAATTATGTAGCACAATATTTCAATGAATAATTTTATTTTGACAAATAAACAGACAAAAAGTTTAACAAAAATAATATGTGGCGCAGTAATTATCTATGCTAGATATATGTCGGCATTACACTGTCAAATGTTGATGTGACATCTAGTGTGTGATACTATTGATACAAAGGCAATGATGTGTCGAAAAAATAAGATTTTTTCATGTGTCAGCTTTATTTGAATTTTTTTGCATTCTTATGTTCAAATAGCACAACTCATTTTTCTATACACTCTTCCGATTTCCAAAACCTTCCGGGAGTAATTTAAAACTCTATGTGCAATCGCTGAATCAGTCATTGTTTACTATGAAAAAGATTATCATACTCCAGAATTACCCTACTCTACGCTATTGAGAAAATCAAGAACTGGTATTGGAATTCACATATAAGACCTAATTTATTGTGAATTTGACGCTTTCTGTCATCAGAGACGAAATTGTAGATTTCTTTAAAGATTGAAGACGTATAGAAGGAAAAATAAAGATTGGGGACATAAACTGTAAAAATGTGAAAAGTTGAAAACGCTAACTGTAAAATACCCTTTATTTAATTGGACAAAGAATAATATACGGGTGAGAGAAATCTAAACTACGGAGCGAAAAATTATATGTACGCTTTACAATGTAATAATATCATCAGAGTAATGAAATACATGGGCTAAAACTCACTTCCCAGCTAGATGTGTACATTAACCACCACTGGTTAACAAAATATTACTTCTATTTTTATTGAGAAAAAGTTACATATAAGACGCTTATACATTGGTCATGTTGGTCAAAAATTCCTGAAGAAACATCATCTTCACAATGCTCTCCAACCTCCTCTTCTATTATTGTCTCAAGTGTGGGAGAATTAGAGGTCTTTTGTGGGAAGATAACAAGGGGTGGTGCAACTTCAATCCAATTCCTCGAAATTTCCATTTTCTTCGCCATATCGAACGAGTCTTGACACGTTAAGTCTTGTTCGGGCTTGGCTGCTTCGGAAGGTTGGCGTGAAATAGTCGATCAATTGACTTCTTTCTTGCCCGAATTCGTCAATTAGAGAAACGTAAGATGGTTGTGAGATCAGCTTTATGGATGAGGAGATGTGAAAAGTTTTTGAGATGGTTTTTGTATTTCTTGGTAGAAACTAGAAGATGAGCTGAGACTTGAATGAGATGATTGAATAATTTGAATTGCTTTTATAGTGGAGAGTTGATAGGGAGAAGAGCTAAGCTTTTCATTAATTAATTTACACATATTCGCGGAAGGAGGAAAAAAGATAGCATATGGACAATGTGAATTAATTAAAGACACATCACCATCATGGTAAAAGAGATGCGGTCCACCACTACAATTGATAATATTTTCTGAGTTTCCTCTTACTCGTGGTTATTGCTTATTGTATATAATATAATTCACCTTAAATAATTCTCTATGTATGTTATTAGATTAATAAAGGAACCATCTTAATTGTCCTCGACCCACATACAAAACCTAAATTTTTTTAATAATAATGTCAAAGAACATAATATCGTGTAATGTTTTGCAAAAAAAAAAAAATTGTCTAATGTCTAATTACAAGAAAATCGATGAGGAAAAAAGAATGGCCGCAAAAATCAGCAAATAATAATAATAATTACAAGAAAATCGCGTGTAGTGCACGCTAAACTTACTAGTAATAATAATATTATTATACAAGCGATGGAATACATGGTTCAAAAATTAATTTAATAATTAAGAACTGATTAACATTAAGAGATATAATTACTTCTACCTTGAATTTTAAATTCATTCTTTTCCCATACTTCAAAGTACCGTCTTCACAATTCTCTATAAATTCTTTTACTATTTTCTCGAGTGCAGGAGAATTCGAGTTCTTTTGAGCGCGGTAGGGCAACTGTTATAATTGTTTTGAGTAGTGTTATTTAACACTACTGACACTTAAAACTATATCAATATGACATTAAATGATAAATTGAATTAAATAGGTCTTTTATTTATTTAATTATTTAATTTCACATATCATTTAATATCACATTAAAAACTAAACACCAATTGTACTACATAACATTATTCAATCGTTTTATACACATTTAGAACGTTGTACTTTTGTGACCTCTTATTTATGATGATGTAAGCTATTTGATCTTTTGATAAATTTTAGTGAACTAGAAGTGTCTCGCTTAATTTTTGCTAGGACGTTTGCAATGTCTAACACAAAAGGATCACCTCGGAGCCCAAAAGTTCTCAATCTTGGAACAATGTGTTTGGCAATTAGATTATAATCTGTCACACGATATTTTTTTATTAGTTTCACTTTTTTTAAAAAGACAAAAAGTGAAAGTTAAACAGTAATATTTGATTTTTTAAAAAAAATAACTAATAAAATAACATCACGTAATAAATTATAATCTAATAAAATAATCTATAGGTTGCCAAACACTTTTGTGGTGGTCTGGTCTCATAGAGGCGAGTCTTTGAGCGAGGTGGTTGCTCCGTAAGGGTACCTTTTTAATTGATGCGTTCGTCATATTGAAACTTTCTTCAAATCTAGAGGTTTTTACACGTGCGCATGGACCTTAATTGTGAAGTGGGCACTTGGCCGATGTGTGGTGGCCGTTGTACGAGTGGTTGTTTTTATTTGAAAATAACAATTTCATTTGGATAAAAAAAAGAGACAAAAGTGTGATAAAAAGATATTTGACTTATGTGATTTCAGTAAATATGATATATTTATTAAAAAGTAGAATTATGAAATTCTATTACGTGTCAGTTTTGTCTAAATTTTTATATACTGTTGACTTGTATTTATGGAATCACGTCTGATAAGATGATTTTGTCCTTTTTAGAAACCACGATTAAAGTGGGTGGTCTCCTTCAAGTTTTTTAAATTCTCTTGAGAAAATCGCCTTAAGTTCTAGTTAATACGACTCCCAACACATTAAAATATACTTTTCTGGCTAATCAATATAACTTATAAGTTCAAATTTTAATTTAATGATATTATTAACTCAATAATACTCACATCGTTATAACGATAGTGAAATCGTTATCAGTTAATTATCAATTTTAAGTGTTTGATTCATCTCCAATACTAGTCCATACCACTTACTACACATTAAGAAATGTTTATAATTTGTCAGTATAATTTAAAAATTCAAATTTTAATATAATGACACTATTCACTCAATAATATTCAAATCGTTATAACGATTAAGATATAGTTATGAGTTAATTATCGTTTTTAGGTGTTTGGTTGGACGTGTTTATCTCAAAATACTAGTCAATACGACTCACAACACATTAAGAAATGCTTATAATTTGTCAATATAATTTAGAAGTTTAAATTTTACTTTAATAACATTATTCAATCAATAATATTCAAATTGTTATGAGTTAGTTATCTCATTTATGAGTTTGACGAGAGGTGTTTATCTATGAATACTAGTCAATACAATTCACAACACATTAAGAAATGTTTATAATTTGTCAGTATAATTTAGAAGTTCAAATTATAATTTAATGACAATATTCACTCAATAATATTCATATTGTTATAACAATTAAGAAACCGTTATTAGTTATCCGTTTTAGGTGTTTGATTATAGGTGCTTATCTCAAAATACTAGTCAATACCACTCATAAAGATTAAAAAATGTTTATAATTTGTCAGTATAACTTAAAAGTTCAAATTTTAATTAATGACATTATTCACTCAATAATATTCAAATCGTTATAACGATTATGAAATCGCTATGAGTTAATTATCCATTTTAGGTGTTTTATTATAGTTGTTCAATTATAAGTTCTGGCCAATACGACTTACAACACATTAAGAAATACTTCTAACTCGTCAGTATAACTTAAAAGTTTAAATTTTAATTTAATAACAATATTCATTTAATAATATTCAAATCGTTATAATGATTACGAAATAGTTATTAGTTAATTATCATTTTAGGTGTTTGATTATAGCTATTCATCTCTAAATACTAATTAATACGACTCACAATACATTAAAAAATACTTTAGAGTTGTTAGTAAGACTTAGAACTTGAAATTTTAATTTACAGGCCCTATTCACCAAATAATATTCAAATCATTATAACAATTATGAAATCTTTATGAGTTAATTATTCATTTTAGGTGTTTGATTAAAGTTGTTCATCTCTAAATACTAGACAATATCACTCACAACACATTTAGATATATTTCTGACATGTCAGTATAACTTATAACTTCAATTTTAATTTAACGACACTATTCACTCAAAAATATTCAAATCGTTATAATGATTATGAAATCGTTATGGGTTAATTAACTGTTTTAGGATTCAAGGTGTTCGTGTTCATCTCTAAATATTAGTCAATATCACTCACAACACATTAAGAAATGCTTATAATTTGTCCGTATAACTTAGAAGTTCAAATTTTAATTTAATAACATTATTCACTCAATAATATTCAAATCGTTTTAGCAATTACAAAATTGTTATAAGTTAATTATTCATTTTAGGTGTTTGATTAGATGTGTCTATTTCGTAATACTAGTCAATACCACTAAAAATGCATTAAGAAATGTTTATAATTTGTCAGTATAATTTAGAAGTTCAGATTTTAATTTAATGATATTATTTATTCAATAATATTCAAATTGTTATAACCCGAGTAATCCCGGTAAGGGGTTAGGCACTTAATCACGTGGGCTAACTCCTTGATCACTTAAAAATCTATCAGTGTAACTTATAAGTTCGAATTTTAAGTTAATGAAAATATTCACTTAATAATATTCAAATCGTTATAACGATTACGGAATCTTTATGAGTTAATTATCCATTTTAGGTATTTGATTAGAGGTGTTCATTTCTAAATACTACTCAATATAACTCACAACACATTAAGAAATACTTATGACTTATCAATATAATTTAGAAATTCAAATTTTAAATTAATGACACTATTCACTTCAAAATATTCAGATCGCTATAATGATTTCGTTATGAGTTAATTAACTATTTTAGGTGTTTAATTAGATATGTTCATTTCTAAATTATAGTCAATATCACTCACAACACAATTAAAAATGTTTATAATTTGTAAGTGTACCTAGAATTTCAAAATTTAATTTCATGAAGCTATTCACTCAATAATATTCAAATCGTTATAACGATTACGAAATTGTTATGAGTTAATTATCCATTTTAGGTGTTTAATTAGAGTTGTTCATGTCTAAATATTAGTCAATACGACTCACAACACATAAAAAAATACTTCTAAGTTGTCAGTATAATTTAGAAATTCAAATTTTAATTTAATGACACTATTCACTCAAAAATATTCAAATCGTTATAACGATTACGAAATCGTTATGAATGAATTATCCATTTTAGGTGTTTGATTATAGGTGTTCATCTCTAAATACTAGTTAATATCACTCACCACACATTAAGAAACGTTTATAATTTATCAATATAACTTATAAGTTTAAATTTTAATTTAATGACAATATTCACTCAATAATATTCCAATTGTTATAACGATAATGAAATCTTTGTGAGTTAATTATTCATTTTAAGTGTTTAATCAGATGTATTCATCTCTAAATACTGATCAATAATACTCACAACACATCTAAAATGACGAAGGTAAAAATATACAATTGCTAACTTCCCGTTTTATTTCCGACGCAAAATCTCGAAAGACACTTTAATAAATAAATACATGCATAGAGTTTATAAAACTAAATTGTCCTTTGATTATAGTATCATCTATTAATATATAAAGGCACTTAAATGTTTTTATTTTGTTTCTCGCCTATTTGCTCTACGGTTATTCTCGTGGTGAGTCTTTTCTATGGTAAATGTTTGATTTATGACAAGTTTTTTAATTAACTTTTTTTATTTCATATTCTTCTGCAACTTTCTCTTTTCAGACTTTAGTTTTTTCTCGTTTGTGACTATGATATGTCTTTGGTTACGATAAATCGTATTCTAATATTCTTTAGTGTTCAAAATCATTATTGAAGAGGCTAAGCTCTACAGTTTTGGGTACTCTTTCAATTTTTTTTTCTCAATTACATAATATCGGGCCTTTATATCGGGCCTAAAGTTAGTAGGAAATTGTCGGCAACAAAGCTTTTGAAATATATTTATTTAACTATAAGAGGGTGATAAAAAAATGTGTAACATATGGTCTGTGGACGGCGACGAGTGGGGTGCCATAGTGTACTCATGGTGATGATTGACAAATGCGAGACACCAACGTGCAATATATACTAGATTTTTTACAAAAATAGTTTAATAGTTATTTTTACTTAGATTAATAAATTATAGTTAGTTAATATAATTGAAATATTAAATTTTACCTTATTTTTCTAAATATATCCTTATTTCTCATTAATTGTTTGAAATACTTTCAATATATAGATAGTTGAATACCAATAACTAATTAGGAACATATATGAAAATGAAAAATTAAATTCATACTCAATATGGTAAGTGAACTATCTTTTTAAGACTGACGAAAATGGAATAGTACACTAAAGGACGGAGAGAGTATAACTGTTTTTTTCATCGTGTTCCAAATTTATTTATCTATTTAATTTTTCTTTTGAAAGTATTTATCTATTTATTTTTGTTGTAGGTTGGCATTAATCAATTGGGCACTTGCCGTGAGAGCCCCTCTTTCTTTCTTTTGTTTTGTTTTGTTTTGGGGTTTTTGTTGCGTGTTGGCGTGGGGGTGGGTGGGTATAGACATGGGGGAATCTAAAGGCTATTATTTAATTTTAGGAGTTGTTCCACATAAAAACCAGGAAACAAAATAGTTTTAGGATTTAAATAATCTTATTATTTATTTGAAAGCTTTAGCATGCTCGCGCGTGAAAGCCATTAAAGTTGAACTTAATTATAAATGGGAGAAAAATTTTGAGATAGCAATTTTTGTATCACTATAGATAAGATACGATGAGCAATAATACTATATGTACAATAAAAATGTACAATAAATTGTACAAACAAACATACCGCAACGTAAGATTTTGTTAACTTGCATATCATATCACATTTCATCCATGATTATCATATGGACCACATGCATATTTGTATAATTTGTTGTATATTTTTGTTGTACAAATACCTTTTTACCTGTACAAATAGTGGTATGAAAAGTAATAGATATGACATTTCCTCTAAATGAAATGTTCTATTATTATTTTTTTTAGAGCACATTGACAAATCTGTATTGTAGCAGTATAACTGACAACATATATACGTCCTATTGAAGTAAAATGCCAAGAAAATCAGCAATATAAACCCCGAACATGGGGAAACATACTACAAATAAATGTAAAAAATACCCCACATAAGAGAATCGAACTTTAAGTCTTAGTACATCGACCTAGCCCTGTACTCAAACGGGTTAGGCCTTATTGGTTGTTCTATTATTATTGTTATTGCTACGGTTATTGCCATTTTTAACTTGAAAAATTCAAGCCAAGACTCAAGTGGTCTAGTGGCATTCAAGAGCATTTCCTACACCCTAGGTCTAAGGTCCAGTTCCCCTTCCCGACATCCATCTTGTAATATTTAGAAAAAACATGAAAATTTCAACAATTATAATGTCAAATATCGAGAAACATTTCATTAAATTCTGATTAGGGCAAACTATAATTGACCGATCCTTGGTAATCTGGTTAAGTATTAATTTCTTTTAATATCATTTGATTCCATGGAAAATAATTTAAGAACTAAATTTATTCAAAAAAAAATTAAGAACTAAATGGAACTTAATAATTCTCTATGATATGTGAACAACTTGCGCGCAATGGCTCGTTCTAAACCATAGGGTTTCAAAGACCAAAGATTTAGGTGAAAGGGAAAAATAAATAAATAAAAATAAGAACTAGATATTATAATACTCATTTTAAGTAATTAACACAGTGCTCATATTGGAAAATTTTCAAGTATATAGAATTTCAGTGATTATAATAATATAATAATCGGTATCATTTGGTTAGAGCTCCTAAACTAATTCATTTTTTGTGTCAAAATTTGTTAGAAAATTAAATAGTAACCCAAATAACTTTGGAAAAATCTAAGTTCAGCGTTTATGGCCTATACGGGAATGATTTTAATGTTTGGAATGTGTTAATTGATATTCAAACTCGTTCAATTTATAGACTTCCAATTCCAATTGTTACCACAAACTGGCATCAATTTAAACATGAAAAGCTATCAAGAAATGAAAAGAAGTCACCATTTCATTCAATTTTGAAAAGGAGGAGAAAAAAAGAAGCAACGTTCAGACAATTATACTTGTACAGCCGCATAGCACAAAGCCTTGTGACCACAGAGCATTGTTCTGTTCTATATTTTCAACAACTATGCGGCCGCACGGTTTAGTTCCAACCTATATTATTTTATTTCCAATATTTGATCAACACATACAACACTTTTTAGAACAGTATCATTAGCCACTTCAAATACATCACACATTTCATTCATCAGTCTTCACATTTTTACTACTTGTCACCCACCAAATAGCGAAATTTTATTTCAAGTTAACTAGGATTGATTGCACAAAATATCACTATTTAACAAAACCCTACATATTAATTAACTAATTTACATTAACCACTTTAATCTGAAGCAACTTATAGGCAGCTTATTCACTCAAGCTTTTCCAATAATCCTGAATCATCTTCGTAGAGACAATCATCGTCACAATTCTCTGCAGATTCCTCTTCCATTATTGTCTCAAGTGTAGGAGAATTGGAGGTCTTTTGTAGCAAAATAAAAGGGGGTGGTGCAACCTCAATCCAACTCTTCAAAAATTGCACTTTCTTCGCCATTGATTTCTCAGACGCGACAGGCATAATCGACTATCAAGAAATAATAACTTGAAAGAATCTCAATCTCGTTTCGTTCAAGTTGACTTCTTAATCAACATATATTCGTATCGAATAAGGTAGTTAAGAAGGCTTTAACATGATGTTTAGAAAAACGAGGTCGGGAAGAAGAGAGTTTGTCAAGAGTTTTCTATAGAGAATGAAAGATTTTGGTTTGTGAGTGATGAGTTGAATGCATTGCTTTTATAGGGCCTAAAGATAGTGTGAAAAATTGCCGGCAGAGAAGCTGTGAAAAAGCATTGTAGTATTTAATTTAAGACGAAAGGTTAGAAGATGAAGAAAAATGTGTTACATGTGGACAGTGAAGAGTGGAGAGAGGAATAAAATAAAAATGAGATGTGATCCACCACCATAAATAAATATATAATAATTTATATATTTTGTCACCTTCTTAAATAATTGTGTTTGGTATGATTGATTTTAATCAATTGGGTGCTTGACAGAATCCAAAGGCTTTTATGATTGATATTCAAATTGATATATGAATATCAATGACGAGTTTGTTCCACCTAAAAGAAGAAATGAAATGAAATGACGTGGCACCTTTAATGATCGTGCTATTCATTTGAAAGCTTTAGTACCATCGTGAAAGTTGTTGAAATTTGAAGTGTCGTTCATATTTAATTTTGTTAGTATTTTAAAAGTAATAAGAAAATGTGTTGAAATGAATAGTAGAGAAGTGACTAACACGTATGAATTCCATAAATATGAAAATGAATTTACTAAATTTTGTTTTAAAAGTTAAACTATAGCACCTAGATTTTTTCTTTTTTTTAGGTGGAGATTGTAGGGGTAAGATAGTGAGTCAAACTCAGATCAAAATTCAAATATACTAATATAAAGGCCGTCTTTGCCACGATGACGAGCCCTTTAGTAATGGCACCTAGAATTTAGCTTAAATTAATTAATGAATTCATTATTTTTGGACCTTTTTTTTTAAATCAAAATTAGTTTTAGACGTTTCATGTAACCAATAAATTAGAGAAAATGTTAATACTTAATGTTGTTGTCTTAAATCAAAAGTCTCTATTTTATTTAATAGTGTTTTAAAATATGTGTTTTACTATTTTACTAATAAAAGTCTCTATGTCAATATGTGTTTTAAAATCTTTTAGAGAAATGATAGTGCCTCCAATATTCAGTATTAATTTAGCATTCAATGATGGATTGGGAAATTTTTGTGGATACGAGCTGTAATAACGAAAGAATTAATTCAACTAAGATTTAGTATAGTATATTTTTTTTTAATTTTGTTTTTGGACTGATATATGGTATGAAGCCCTTTACCGGTCCCCCCAACTAGATTGCTACTGTTAACGTTATATTAATGGTGATTAGCACTAGTATATTTAGTATAAAAGTTTCATTACGACATAAATAAATAAATAAATCACCTTAAAAGTAAGATCATAGATGGCTTCCCGGTCTGTACATTTGAAGGAATATGCAAATAGAAAGATACATAGTTCACTACTTCACTATTTGCTTCCTAGATCATTCAAAGTATAGAATTGATTGAGTCTTAACAAATAAAAATGATTTAATCTTGAAAAAACAGAGAGAGTTAGAATAAGAAGCATTGTTCGAGTATAAAAAAATATTCACTTTTTAAATTTAATAAATATACCTTCTATTAATATAATTAATTTATAAATAGATAGTGATGGTCTCTTGAAAATGCTCCAAATGGCAAGAGACGAACGTGGTTCAAGTAAGAATTTCTTTAAAATGAAATTGAATGAATATGTTTGATCTCTCTTAAATTTCTTATTTTATTTGTTAATCATACGATCATTAGGTTCAAATGTAAAATTTATTTATCCCAAACTATGTGTTTCTGTGTAAGTTGTTAAGCGTGTTCAAATGACCATTTTTGTGTACGGGAAAATTAAATAAAGATCATCTACGATAAGATATACATAATAATAATAACTTTAACTCATAAGCATGAAATATTTACAAAATTAATGTATCGACAGTCTTGCATGTCCACCCGACCTTTCATCCTCGACTCCACCATTGGAAGAGTACAAAGAGGCACATTAGACGAAGATGCACTTCAGCAAGCAATGTGTCCTGTCCATGCTTCTAGGAAGCACAGAAACTTCTTAACTGGCATTTTTTTTAAAAAAAAAAAAATACATTTCAGAAATATAAACTCTTTAGAAGAGCACCAGAACCATCTCTTTATTATAGGTATGAAATATGAAAGAAAAGGTTAATGCACGAAAGCTATGTATCCTCGTCATCTCCTTCATTCATCTCTTCTTTGATTGTCTCCAACTCAGGTCTATTCGAAGGCTTGTGAGGATACCTAACAAAAACATCCATCCAAGATCTAGTATTCTTGGCCATCGAATCTAAGGCGACCACCGAATATCTTGCTCAAAGATAGAGTTAGAGCCCGGCTGCCGCAATTTGCTCTCTTCTCTCCTTGTCTTGGGAAGAAAGAGAGGAAAGAAAAATAAGCTTTGGAGTTGGCTATGAGAAAAGGATACTTTTTGTGGTTTCTAAAACTTGATGAGTGAAAGTTATGTAAATTAGGTGGGTATATATAAGAGGCAGATGTAAAGAGGAAAGGACATAGAAATTGCACATGAAGAATATATGTGAGAAAAGGACAACGTTAAAACAAGGGTGAATTGTGGTAATCAAATAACTGGGTAGTTTCTTAAATTTTGGATGTAAACAAGTGGACGGCTGTCCTTAATCTTATCTGCCGATTAAGTTTTGTAACCATGAAATGCACATGTTTTGCGCCGCTACAACATCTCTAATGGTAACGATCATTGGATTGCTTAACATAAGAAATGAAGGAGATTAAGGTTATTTAGTACCACCGGTTTTTATATCATATCAAAGTGGTATTAAATGATAAGTTAAATTAAATAAGTCTTTTATTTATATATTTAATTTCACTCTTATCAATTAATACCACACTAGATACTCACTCATGCGTTGCAAGGGAAGAATACATATCAAATTATTTAAAAAATAATAATATAAAATTTTATAAGTTTTTTTTTAGTAGGGCGAAATATTATAAAGTTACGCTATCAAATAAGGAAAATTTAACTTTTAACATCGACCAAATAATAATGTAATTTTTTTCTTGTCATCTTAATTTAACTATAGTTTACAACAAATTTTAACATGTGTGGTATAAAGGTACCGCAACTCTTTTAATTTAATTAATATATATATTAGTTGCTACCTAAACGGGTGGCAAGCACAGTACACAGTTTGCTAGACATTCTTAAATTTGTTCTTCATTGCCACATAACCATTTTAGGCTTGAGTGACATATTTTTCTCCAATAAAAATTTAACCAGAGATGTTAGAATCTTAAAAATAAGAGTAATTCTATGAGGACATATTTATTTGACATGAATAACTGACATTGATTAGTTGGTAAAACATAGATTGATTGTTTATATGTAAGTGATGAAGTTGAAGGTCCACAATCATCTAATACATGATTGACAACTAGGCACGTCAGCCTTTCACGTCAGATTTCATTGAGTTAAATGTTTCAATAAATACTTCAAAATTCATCAAACTTTGTACCACGTATTCAATTACTCACTAAATTTTAAAATGTTGTTAAGTGCTCGCCGCATTTTGTTTAACATCTTCAATGACTCATACAACTATGAAATATTATTGGTTATTCACCAAATTTTACAAAAATTTCACTCGTTACTCACTCTATCATTCGCTAAATGTTTCAAACAAGAGTTGCTAATGTTGCTAATAAAATTCATATACAGCATGGAACGTCCATTAATTATGACAATTAATTTATTTAAAAAAAAAAAGAAAAAAGAAAAGAAAAGAAACAAAGTCAACCTTTCGACGACTGGAAATCTGGAAATTTTTGTTTGGAAAATCAATTTTGTAACAGAAAATGACTGGAAAATCTCCTTAAATAGCCTCACCGATATCTAAACCAATAGTGAGGCGGACAAGAAATGTCAGAATGGATACTAAGATCGCTTGAGTTAATTTGGGATATTTTTATTTGTTTTCTCCATTCAATCACCATTTTAATTAATACTTTTATTTGATAGATGGAAGTCAGTGATTTTCTTATTTTACGTATTTAGTGTCACATCGATAATTCTAATCTGAAAAATTCAAAATATAGTAGAGTAGGCAACGGCTAGAACCTTCGCCATGTTCAATGAGTAGTCAACAATATTTTCGCCATGTTCAACGAGTAATCAACAATATTTTACAGTTGTGTTGGTAAATCCAATTTATTCGATAATGTGCTGTGAATAATTAACAACATAATAATCAACAATATTTTATAGTTGTGGTGGTAATCCAATTTATTCGAAAAGTTCTATGAGTAATTAACAGAATTTTAAAATTCAATAAGTAATTCAAGATATATGGTATGAAATTAGATGAGTCTTCAGGTTTTTTCCTCCACTTCCAATTTTGAGTTTTGAAGTATTTTAACTCAAGTATATGGTTATTATTATAGATATTAATCAAGTACCCTATTAAATCAACTTCAATGAAGCGTAAATGAGAATATCATAACCCCGTAAATAAATCGTACTTCATCATCTATTAATTTGAATTCACTAATTATTCAATGTTCACTGGACGGTGGAAATCAACAAAACACGTTTTGAACTAAAATCCCAATAATCTAAAAAGTTGTCAAGATCGTAATTTTAAATTGGATCGATGAATAAGCATTACAGATGGTATTGTTGAATGTTGACTGGATTGATCACTGGAACAACGAAAAGATGTTACCATGCAAATTGTATTCTGGACTGTCAGTGTAACATTCTACCCAAGTTAAAAGGAGATTTCAAGTTCCAAAATACAAAGTATGAAGTCCTTTCAAATATATGAGAATAAGAATACAAGAACACATTAAAATCCAAGATAAGACACTGCCTTGATCAAATTCATTTTTATCATCAACGGTCAATTAACTTCAAAAAAATTATCAAAGGTCGCCGAACCCAGGATCATTTATTATTCAACACAACCCTATGCAACTCCACGATTCTGTATTCTATTATTTCCCCATTTCTTCATATTCCATTCTCCATATAGGTGGTCTAGGCTGCACAATGCCCATCCAACCGGCATTGACACCTATTGGTAAATAGGAGCTACAACCTCAATACTTTTAAAATACCCTAATATATACCTGAACCCCTTAGAAAATATGCTCAAAAGTTTGGCATCATTTAAAACAATAATGCCAAACTTACCAATAATGCCAGCATGAAGGAGATCACAACACATAAAATCAAATTCCCTACACATCCACTCCATCTTGTGTCCACCGCATTGAATTACTTATTTATCGCAATAAACTACAAAAAATTATCCCGATATATAACTACTTCAATGGGGTGGAGCGCAAATGGACACGGGATAGGATGAATGTGTAGCATTATCCGGCCAGGATAACACACAACCTTAAAATACATTGCCTCTCTAAAAAATGCATTGGACAGTACAAATGACAAAAGAAAATTTCATTGCCATCCACATAAAGCAAGATCAAGATCACATCACATGATTTAAAGAAAGTATCACAGGTAAATATCAAATCACTTAATCAAATTCTTTCCCTCTGCTATCTCATATGAATGTTAGCCATTACAGCATTCAAAAAAAAAAAAAAAAAGTCAAGAAACGTTAACATTATGGGGCATCAGAGAAAATGCACATCCATAATTTCATTTGCAGCCAACAATTGGTTCACTTAATCAGACATGATAAGCCATGCATTATTTCCATAAAATACTCTTCGCCACTTTCCAGTTCTACATTTGATTCAACAAAAAATTAATTAAAAAAAAAAAAAGCTCTATCCATCATCCCAGTTTACAAGCAGAACGCAAAGCAGGCAGCTAGGTTCAAAACTATTTCTTGATACCAATACAAGGTCAAGTCTTGACTCAACACTAGAATGCACAATCACTAACAAAAAAAAACCATGATCCAAATATAAAATGCAGTGATTCTGTGATATGAAAATAATAATTGCTCAAAACTTTTAAAAGTACCAAAACTCAAACTAAGACGGGTCTCATTTTGCTCTCCATAGTAGTGTTATAGACGTAAAATTAACCCCTACTACATAAAACACTGCTAAAATGTAATAATCCCAAAATCACTTAAAAGTACAAAATTAACGATTAAAGAAACTAACGAACCCCAGAGATTTTCAGTTCTCGGGAATCTCAACGTCACCATCGGTGATTTCCTGTTGTAGATCCTTGGGATCCTTCCCGTCAACGGTACATCCGACGGAAACGCACGTTCCAAGAATCTCCTTCACGGTGCCAGACAAATCCTTAGCCATTGAGCGGGGCCGCATCACCCTGGCAATCTCAATAACGTCATCAAGGGAAATGTTGCCACTGTGCTTAATGTTCTTGGTCTTCTTCCTGTCGCGTTCGGGTTCCTTGAGGGCTTTAATGACAAGAGCGGCGGCGGAAGGCACGACGGTCACCTTAGCCTGACGATTCTGAACGGTAAGCTTGACGGTCACCCGGAGGCCCTTCCAGTCCTTAGCGGTTTCCTTTGCGATATCCTCACCGATTTTCTTTGGGGAAAGACCAAGGGGCCCGATCTTCGGGGCGAGGGAACTGGCCGCACCGACCTCACCGCCGGTTACGCGGACGAACACGTCGACTACCTGCGAAGGATCAAACTTCGGCGGCATTTTGGCGGAGTTGGATCTGAGTGTATTCGAGGGATTAGGGTTCGGCTAGTTGTGATTTAACCATTAGGCTTTTATTATGTGATTGTTATATTGGGAATGAGGCCAGGCCCATATTTTCTTATTGGGCTTTTAAGAAAATGTCTTCTCTTCCAACTTCGGCTAATATCGAACCAAAAGTTTCGGTTTTGGTTTTATTTATTTATTTATTTCAAAATCCAATGGCCCATCAGTTTTGGTTAATTTTCAATTTTTTGTTCATTTTTTTTTTAAGGAACAAATTTATTCCATATAGTTGGACTAGGAAAAAGAATCGATTTTCTAAGCTAACTCGTGGGGCCTCACAGACGGAACTGAATATACTCTGCTGTGTTGGACAAGAGTTTTGCAATCATGACATATATCAACAAGCCAAATTCAGAGCTATCATTTCTATTTGCTTTACCGACAACCTCTTTGGCGTCAACTTTGAATATCACCTACCCCTTGGAATCCCAAAGATTTCACCCATGAAATACCTTTTGTTCATGGCGTCAATTTTTTGTTCATTTTATATTCGATAAAGCTACACTTTCCCCAATATCATCAAAATGATAAGTTGATAACAAATTAATAGAAAACTAATAGAAAAATATTGAAACTAGAAAAATATTTATAGTAAAAAAAAAAAAAAAAGAAAAAGAAAAAATAGTTGTAAAGTTGTTAAAACAACACTAAAGCTGTTTTTTCACTACAAAATTTGTCAACAAATCAAATACGAACCACATATTCTCTGGAAACAATTAACTTTTCGCATTTTCTTAAAATCCCTCTCTACTTTTTCACCATATAGTTTGACCAAAAATCTCTTCCCACCCAAAGAGCTAAAAATTAAGTTACAAAGAACGAGACCTAAATCTATAAAATAGAAGCCAAAGTTGGCCTTTTGAACCCACAACCAACCTGTGGTAACTACAAAACCGAACCACAGGTTCTTGGGTATTATGCCAACACCTAAGTCAAACTATTAAAAAGTTGTACTACATTAAAAAAAAAGCCTCAAAATTAAAGTCTAATTGAACAAAAAAACAAAAGTTTTTCGGACTAAACCGAAAAATCATCTGATTTTCGGTATTGATTCACTTTTTCTCAAGAAAATCCAAAAGGTTTCAGGTTTGTCTCAATCTGGTTAGCATACACGGGCATACACAAAAGAGGGGCAGGGTCATCCTTACTGAGAAATTCTAAGAAGAGGAGACCCCTTGTTATTGAGGGATCAGGGAGCTGGGCCATGTGGTAGGAGACTTACCTGGGCCCACCCCAATTTACCCAAACTCTTTGTTTTTCTCCCTTAAAAAAAAAAAGACTTATACAAAGGATTTAGCCGTATACTATAGGGCTCAGCCTTACAATCGTGCCTAGCTCCGCCACTAAACATAATAAGAGGATGTCTTTTGACAATTGACAAAAAATGCTTTTGTAATACATTAAATACTTAACATTATTAATAATGTCTACTTTTTTTTTTTAATAATGTATACCTCTGTGAACAATATCTACCAATAATTATCCAATCGCTACATTCTCTATCTTCTTCTTTTCTAAATACCTAATAATAAATTGTCAGATATACACAATTGACATTCTTTGCATATAAGACTTTTTGGATGTAATTTCAATATACTTCATCACATTTGCATCATGCACATTGTTACATTAAAGATGCTCTAAGTATGCCAACTACTAATAGGAGACTATGATTGTTTGCGTACTTATCTTGTCACTTTTTTATGCCAATAATATTTCATTTTTTTTAAAACATAATATGTTATATTTTATATATTAAATTCACTTCCTCTGGTCGACCTTGTTACTACTAACATCAGTATTGACATCTTTTTTAATTTGTGTAACAATATATATATATATATATATTAATATAATTTTCGTAACATCCTATCTTGTAATTTACATAAAGTGACATGGATGTTAAATTTAAAAAAAATAAAATAAAATGCTATAAAGGCCTGAGCCAAAACTCGGCCAAGCCCCATTTATAAGCCTTTTAGCTTTGGGCTCTGTTTTTGCAAATTTTGAGCTCACATCGAATCGGATCAACTCGTTAACAATTTAAGACACAATCGTCACAGTGCTTGCTTTACCTAGGGGCCAAGCCCATTGGCTCAGCCTTTTATGCTTCGCCTTATTTTCAGTGAGCTGAGACTCAGCTTGCGAGCCAATTCAGTTGATTCTTAAACTTCCTAATGGTGGATTCTACAGCGCTTGCTATTTTTTGGGTCAACCACGGACCATCTGACATTTACAAGGAAGCCCATATAATGGGCCTATTCTTATCTTTTTCTTTTTTATTACAAGTAGAGTGCATAGAAGAAGAATCGAACTTACCTTTAATCAAGGATATGAGGAACCTACTCAGAACATCTTCAATGGTGTAGTGTTTATAGTGATCTCCTTGGCAAGAACAATACAAATTACATCTAATACCTTAGTAATGATCTGGCGGGATTATCCCCTATACACACATGACGGAAGATTATTGAAACTACTGTGTGGACCTCACATACAGGGGCTCACTGTAGGTAGATTTCTCCGATAATCTCCAGTCATGTGTGCATATATGGTGAAAGATCATTTTTATATATTAGCCAGTTCTCCAAATGATGCTTTGAATTGAAGAAGCAGTGGGACAAGTGAAGAATGATAATTGGCTGAATAAGAGATAAAGAATAGGAAAGATGGTGTAAAATATAAGATAGGCGATGCCTGGCACTTCTTCTACATTTAGAAGCGAGAGATATCTTTCATATTTTTTAATGCCACATAAGATTTTTTTTAATGCCTTCTGACATTTTAATTTAGCTATATATACGTACTGTTGGAGATGTTCTTATGTGTCAGTGTCATTAGATAATACACATGGGTCATAGCCATTCTTATGCCAACTTAATAATATGGGTAAATTTCACATATAGTCCTCAACCTTTGCACTTTGTGTCATCATGGTCCATTCTTTTTTTCAATGCCGTGAGACCCCAACCTTCCACAAATGCGCAAATATGGTCCTTATTGACAGCTTTCTTCAAATTTAACCGTTAAATGTTAAGAAAAAGAAAATGACATTTTTACCTCATCCCTTCAAATATATATATATATATATATATATGCAGAGTTCCTTTAAAAAACTTTTCAAAAGTTTTTTTAAAAAACTTTTCATATATATTTGAAATACACGTGACGTGCATCTACACAACCCACATTTAACAAAACTTTCAAAAAGTTTTTGAAAACTTTCCTACATGTGCAATGGTATAAAGATAAAAATAACAAAATTTTAAAGGTAAATTGTAGCAAATGTCCCTAATTTTTGCATTTGTTTGCACTTTTGTCTCCAACCTTTAAATATGGACTAATAGGTCCCCGAACATTTTTATTTATTTGTAGAATATATATATATATATATATATATTTATTTATTAAAATATTAAAAGTATCTCTAATACACCAATCTCAAAGGAGTGTCATTTGACAAATGATATAAAAGAAGCATATATGACACATTAACTGCTTATCATTGTCAAAAGACACTGTCATCATCTTAACATTGTCCAGTAACAATGTCTATCATTAGTGTACATAGTCGTTACAATTCTCTCTCTTTACTTTTCCTAAGAATTTAATAATAAGTTGCTATATTTGCACTATTAACATTATTTTCATAAAAATATGTTATTGTGATTGATTTGGTCACTATCTACTTTGAAATAAAATTGGTCTAGTAATCAATCCCGTTTCATAGACTATATGGAGACACTCGACTTATGCAACACATATCCTTCACCATTTTTGTTCATATGGTTTGAATCCACAATATATAGAGATATCGGGTGTCTCTTGATCAAAATTAAGCTATTTATAGGCACTTATTGAAAGTTTTATTTGTGTAAACTCCCTACTAACAAATTTATGTTTATTTTTTTATATAGAAGATTAGAGAACATACAATAACAAGTGAGGGATTCAACTTAAACTTTTGAAAACGACTTATTGTACTTTAAAATAAGCCAATTTAACTTCCGTATCTTCATTTACTTTGAATCCAGATATATCTCATCGACTTTAAAGCATTTCTAGTGTAAAGGGAAAAAAGTAAAGAAAATAGGGAAAAAGGAGAGGGAAGGGAAGGTTCCCCCTCATTCTACCAAGAGTTTTTATCCCTTTATACTTTTCCCACACTAGATACTGGGAATCTTCAATTAGCAGATAGTGATGTGGTATAATACTATCACATCATCACATTCTTTTTAAAACATATTAGCAGACAATAATATAGAATAATATTGTCACATCATCACATTCTTTTTAAAACATATTAACAACTGGTATTATATCATATTATCTATCTACTAATACTGTAAGTGTATGATGCTTAAACATTTTCACCCTAAACATGCTTTTATATGAATCAATAATCGGTCCCAAGTTGAAAAACATTTCACATGACCGTTTCTAAAACATCAGCTACTTATTAAAAGCAAGACAAGGCAGTGAGGACAAAGAGGCAATGCTCGTTGCATGTCGGTGACGTACTCGTCGTTGCTGGACCCTCTCTCTCTTTTTTTTTTTATATTTTAATTTTTTATCCGATCTTTAAATTCCCAGAAAGAAACCGACAGCTTTTCTTTTCTGCGCCTTACGTTGGCGCCACACGGAAATTGTCGTTAATTGGATAACGTACTTTCCAAGCCAACTTTTTACTTTAATCCCAAGAAGACAATCCCACCCGAGCAATTTTCAGAAGTTTGAAGGCTCCCCGTACATAGAGTAATGACTCGCGCATGATGTTAAATGTGGTCCTATGTACGAAACAGTAGGGTATCTCTATAGTATATATGATAATGTACGAGTAGGTTTTAACTACCAGACATCTTCCATTATAATGGTACCAAACGGTTACGTCACTTACCATGAGCCGAGTTGTTGATATGAGTATATCACAACACTCACAAGTCACATTAACAATTACTATACTATCTGTTTGGTCTTATAATAATACAAATCATCTAGTGCTTGATTAAATTTGTGTTTGCTTTTTTTTTTTTTTTTGGAAAAAAATTATACTATATTTGTTAATGGTTAAGATTTGGTGAATTTATTTGTAATTGAACTACTAGAAATTATCTCTTATCAACAAGTTGAGAGATTATCTTATCAATTTATTATTATTACAAGGACAAATAAAAAGTAATCACGTGCCTCTTGTATGGCCACGTTTCCCCTTGTATTGGAGAGATGAATGTTATAAACTAATATGTGGAATTCTAGCATCATATCTTACCTTCCTTTTTATTTATTTATTTTTGAAAATAAGAAATTACTGTAGCTAGTCAAAAGTCTCGGTCACGTGCATGTTTATAATAATAAATAACCTAGTAGCTTATAACAAGTTGCCGAATAGTTAGATAGACTATTTTCATTTCAAATTATAATCCATTTTTTCATAAAAATCAATTTCTTAGTTTTCTATTAAATCATACTACATTCACACTCGTGTGTTATACGAGAAGATATTAAATAAAATTATATATCAATATTAGTACAAAATATTAAGTAATATATACTTAGATATATCAATTATTTTATTTTTAACTAATAATTGTTGTATTTTATTCGTCATGAAATGCTATTAAATGAACTCAGTAGGATGGTAAAAAAAACTCATCAAACCCAATACCCGCATGGTACCCGACCTTATTAAGACAGAGAATATATGACTAAACGGGGTAATTAGGTTGGTGATGAAATAAATAAAATCAACCCGACTTGGAATGAGTCATGAAAGGTTATCATACTTTTTACCTATATTCAACCAGTTTAACAATTTCTTGTAAATATATATATATATATATATATATGTACCAAAAATTTCAATGATATGGAAAGTAAAAATATAATGAAAGTTATCAAGAAAGTTTAATATTTTCAATCACAAACGTAATTCCATCTTAGTGATATGTTGTGTTTATAATACTATTCATTAAATAAAAACATATAAATATATGAATGAGCTAATAAACTAGTAATTAGCCGCATCGACCTGTGCCTGACTTAAGTGGAGACAGGTACAAGGATAGGATAAAGAAGTTTTTTTACGTGTAAGGCAACTGGTATAGCATACCTAACTCGACCCATTGTCATTCTTAGATATCGAGAAATTAAACATTCTATTTTTCCATATGACTATACTGAAATGAAAATTTTGTAATGAAAGTAGACTACTTTTGTTGAATAGCAGGAATAAATGGTAAGACACACTACATTTTTTTTTTAATATGCAAGGAGGAGATAGATGAGGGGCTAGTGTGATTCGAACTCAGGACATTCTACTGAAAACGTGAGAACTTAACTACTACAACATTCATTTAAACCATGTAAAGACACACAACAGTCGATTAAAGAAAATTAAGAGAATAATACTCTTTAAATTTTACAAAATAGTATCATTTTACATATCTTGTCTATTATACTGTCCTAAGAATTTGAAAATCAACCTTACCATTTAGCTAATTTATCGTTTGACCTAGAAAGTGGGCACCCTGATCTCCGACTACCCCTAGTTTTTGTAAAAAATCATTTCTTTACCTGTTGATTTTTTTTTAATTATTGTTTCAATTAAGTGTTTTTAAGTTTCGACGACTCCTTCGATTATCTTCTAACTACGCAATTGACTATTTATTCGAGGCGCATCTCAAACAATTCTATAGTAAATAAACTAGATACATACACATTTTTTTTTAACATTTAATTGTTGGTACCGCATTAATGGTGTTCAATGGTGGTGTTTTACATGCATTATCACATTGGTAGAAATCATGGCACCAAGAGTGGCTGTACATTGATTATCATGTCCGCTGCTGAAAAAAAAAAAAAAGAAGGGCGGGTTTGATTTTCCAACCTGCTGTGTAATACTTCTTCTGTCTCATAAAGATAATCTAGTAGGTAATTTTACGTGGATTAAAAATCAATGGGTAATGTGATTAGAATATTTAATTTTACTTTATTTTTCTATATATACCCTTGTGTCATTAATTATTTGAAATAGTTTCAATGCATGGCTAGTTGAATAACAATAATTAATTAGGGGCACATATAGAAATGAAATATTAAATACATGTGCAATATGGTTAGAGTAACTCCAATGAAAAATCAATGTGAAATGTCTTAGGTGTATATGTGTCAAATGATATTGATATTACATTCAAAAAATCTTCGAATGCAACAATATTAATATTGTATACTTGTCAAGTTATTATTAGGGATTTTGAAAAAAAGAAAGAGATAAATTTTTTGATTGGATAAATTAAATGCTTGACATTATTATAGAGAATATCATGAGTGACAATGTCAAACATTTAATGTGCCAAATACGCAATTTTTTACTATTGTTAATTTATTCCATGACTATAACTATGCATTGGAGATGCTCTAAGTGGACTATCTTTTTGAAACGGATAAAATATGAGTAATTAGAAAATTTTTTAGTACTTTAGGCTCTGTAGTCGGAACTATAATAAGTAAATGAAAACAAGATAAGTATGTGTAGGTCTAAACAATAAATTAAGCCTATGTATTCTTACTATCTCAGTCTTAAAATATGGTTAAGTTTCCTTTTTAAAAAGTAGTCCCTTATTTAATCTGTATAATTATAAAAAATAGAATTATTAAAGTGGAATAATTAACAAATGAAAAGGTATAATAAGGAAATAATGTTAAAATTTACTTTTTCCAATACTATTAAATGAACTTTTTTTATTTATATGAAAAAAGAAATAGGACCGTCTTTTTAAGATGGAGGTAGTATTAATTTTTCATTTATCAGGAGTATTGAATTTAGTTATACTCTATATCAAAAAGTTTTTTGAGTACCAGTTTGGTCACCTACTTACCCTGGAGATGCATTACCCTAGTTGATTTAATGAACATTATTCCAAAAACTTTGACAAAGATCAACAAGAATGCTTTGCTTGGTGCAATACCTAATGAGAATTTTTTAAGGAGAATATTACTCTCCTTTAAGGAGAAGAATACTCTTATGTAGCTGCATGTGATTGGCTGTATGTGGGCTCGTCAATCCCTCTGCAGCCGATCACATGCAGCCACGTAAGAGTTTTTTCTCTCTTTAAGGGAGAGTGATACTCTCGTTAGAAGGACCGATACATAATGAACAAGTTCTGGTGAAGCATGTGTATTGTTTTCAGCCTTTTAATCCATGTTCGCAAACTCATTAAAATTTGGCCGAGTCAATCACATCCACATATTTAATTAGACTTATTTTTACTACACAAATTTCTACCACTAATTCTCAAAAAAATCTATTTCTCTTTTTAAACGAAAATAATCCGTAAATAGGAGATTAATCTAAAATTTAGAAACTTCTTTATGTTCAAATCAGAAAATGAATAAGAACATTTGATGTAACGTGAGAATCAAACACGCACGTTCAATGGCGGAGCCAAGAGCTATTAGAGGACTGAGTCGAAAGGGTGAATCGTATATTATGCACGGCTAAATTACCTTTATATATTAATTTTTTAAAAACAATTAAGGTACAAATTTTTCCAATTTAGGGGGGCCGGGGCCCGGCATGGTCCCCCTTAGCTCCGCCAGTGCCCACGTTGCACAAATAACGTGAATGTTACAAATTTATGTAACGTAATGGCGGTCCGATTACAGAACCTTATCTATCTCTTGTTAAAGAGTCTTATGGTTTACGTGACAGAAATCTAATAAAAGTGGCCCCACAAAACAGGAGGACGCTTTTGTTATATTTCTACCATGTAAGCCATATATCTCCTTAACAGAAATCTTATCTATTTCCTTAGTAAATTTTTGTCAAATTTTTTACTATAGAAATAGAATTTCTCGTCCCTAATAATGTAGACTTTTCAAATAGGTTGTGAAGGTTGCCAAAAAAAAGAAGGGAAAAGAAAAAAGAAAAGAAAAGAAAAGAAAGAGGGAAAATTAGTTGTTTGGCAACATTAATAAAAATACACATCAACCGATCAACGTTGGAAAAGAAAAAATAAAGTTAAAAAGAAACAAAAAGGTCAAGGAAAGCGTTGATCCAACGTTGTTGTTTGTCGTTTCACATGATCCAACTCAAATTCTTGTCATCCAATGTACTAAAATTTTTGTGTTATACGTCCATTACAATAAACATTTATAATAATTTTAATTGAGCAAAACAAAGAATAAAAGTTAGACAAAATGAACATGTGGTCCATGTGATTATCATCATTAATTGAAAAGTGTTGTGATGTGTTAAAAAAAATATTACCAAGTGTCAGTTTTGTTAAAATTTTTATTTGTCATTTTATTCAAATAACACAACTCAAAAATTTAATACACTCTCACAAGTGAGTATGTTAAATACTCATATGACAATTCATAGATGGTTGATTTTAAAAAGTGAGACTCATTTCAACATTCTATGGATTGTCACATAGACGTGAGGGATAAATCAACATATCCTCACCATGAGGGTATATCAAAATTTTTACTGCCGACTACAATGGAACGAGACTTTTGGCGCTTGAAGCAACGCAATTTTTAACTAAAAGTCTATAGTCTTCCATCCCTTATTCACTTCTCTTCTTTAATTAGTTTTAATTTATCCTCAAAGATCACTTTCTCATCACCATTCCTTTTTTCTTAACTCAACGGTCAGATTTATCGTTAAAACAACATATATATGTATATATATAAGCTCTCAATCAATTGAGAAAGAGAGGGTTTGTAAAAAAATTGAGAGAGAGAGAGAGAGAGAGAGAGATTGCTGATGTTTGCATTGCGTAACTATTTAAACATTGTGTTTGCTGCTTATTTTTTAGTATTTATTTATTAGATTAGATTAGATTAGAATATAGATGAGTTCATTAAATTGGTAGTATTAAACTTTGAATATTTCTCGTATACATTGCCCGACACTTCCGGCACTTGAACAGGAATTTCACTTTTAATGTTACAAGTTAATGTTTCACAGTAGCATGTGACTACTGTTCCTTGACATAACTCTCAAGGCACACTTTACGTGCGATTGGATGCGGTCGACTATTTTTATTGCCCAACGATTCAACAAACAAAAAATTTCAACTTCTTTTTCTTCTCGTCCGTCACTTCAGTTGTCCACCAAACTAGTAGGTGAATAAAACATCCCATATATGGACCAACATTTTTCTTGTGAACTTTTGCCTGAATTTCACGGATTTTTTAGTTGGAAGTCACAACCATACGTGCAACTAAAATCTAACAAGATCCCATAATAATAATAATAATAATAAAAAAAGAAAACAAAAATATCTCTAACAAAAAAGGCCAAGAGTATATCAAAAGATCCCAATTGAGCAGAGATTCTATTTGAACAACAAACCTTTTGGCATAACAGAGACTGTCTACTAATATTGTCTTCTTTCCAAACATTAACGAAAGCTACGAAATCGAACGACAAAGTCCTACAAAAAGCAAGTATTAACTTGTTCTTTGTAGGATTTTGTCTTGAAGAAACTAGAAACTGCTGCTATTAAAATCCCTTAAAAAAAAAAGCGTATCTACCAAACAAGGTAGAATATTCTGGCAACATGAACCTAGAAAAGCCCCGGAGGTTGGGACTCGGAGTTTTTGAGAATCAGCCGAGAAAAGAGAACTCCACGGAATGACATGCATGTAGCAGGTTTCAGTTCCCGTCTTTCTGTTTCGGTTTCTGGGTACGAATATAGAATTGAAGATGAGCTGCATGCGCCTTGGCGGCTGGGAGAAGAAGTTAGAAGCAAAGCTTCCAGTAGAGTTCAGCTGTACAATAAAGGTACCGGACGTTTTCCTGTTTGGTTATGGCTCTAGATTCCTACGTTACTGCTGCTTGAATCGGTTAGAATCTTCAACCTCGTTGCTATTTTCATGAAGTCACTGAAAACGTCCACATGTGAAACAAATACGTTAAAAGATGAGTTCAATTAGGGACATTTAGAACCAATATCAGACATGAAAAGCAATAACTCTCTCACCTAAACGGTTTATCACCAAGTTGCCGGACAGCCCCTGTGACATCTCTGTATAATACATGATTGAAGATCTCTGAAATATCAACACTGAACATATTTTCCAATTTTTTGTATAATTCTTCGTAAGAGCTGAGCAAGGAAAGGTCCAGTGTGCGACCCACGTCCTCTGATTCCATGAAAACCTTGCAGTGACCCATCTCACAGTTTAGCTCCGAATGAAATCCTTCACATGATGAGGGCTCTAGAGCTGAACCGGATCCATCAGAAGTATTTGCTATCTTACCTGCATTTCCTTCTGAAGAACTATTACCCACACGAATTGGTGAAACTGTGTCGCCCGAGCCGCTTAAAGAAATCTGTTCTTCTGTAAGAATTGGTCGACCAAAGAGTACAAATTGGCCTGTCTTGCTATCATTGCTTCTTTTTGAAACTTGGTTGGAGTTTCCCACTGTTAGCAGGCAAGAAACATTCTCGTTATTGCCAGGCTTGGGTATGATTACATTGGAAGCTCCCGTGTGTACAGAAGCTCGATCAAGTGGCACAAAACCAACTGGAAACAAACCCGACTGTAGTTTATTGAAGTGAAGATCTGAAAGTGATAAACCATATTGAGCGTGCCTGGCTCCCTGCATGCCAGCAGGAGTATTGTCGGGTAGACATCCAAATGGGGTGTTGGACCCAAGGAAATGGTTGCCCGAAAAAGAGGACAATGGAAGTTGGCTTTCGAGAAGGAAGTCGGGATGATGTGGTAATCTCAATTTCTTACGAGGCGGTGAGAAAGGGGAAAGATGAATGGTGGGCATGTTTGACACTAATTCTACTAGCCATGGGCTCACATGTTT
>CAVNYN010203399.1:0-10328 GCA_963692815.1 Nyctanthes arbor-tristis | reverse complement strand
CGTGGCAACGACATCAGCAGCGGCGAAGGGCGCGTTGGAGGAGCAGCAGCCACGGAATGGAGGAGCGGTAGCGGCGGTGGTGGAGGGAGGGTTGGCGTCGGTAGCAGCGGTGGTGGTGGAACCGGGTTGGCGTCACAGCAGCTGCAGAAATGAGGGAAATTAGAGCTCATTGATATAATCCAATGCCTTGGAGAAATTTGAAGCCAACTGCTAAATATGATTTTGAGTTTGTAAATTATTAAGTGAATTGTAAATTTGAAATTTGTAAGGATTAAGGAAAGAATGAGGAGAAAAATTAGGGCTTGAACTTTGTGATTCTAAATGTTAATTGTTAAGTACTTGAGTTGTGTGCTCTTTTTCATCAAACCAAGAACAAGAAGGCTGGGGAGTTTTGTGATTTGTGAAACACGTTCTTAAGATAAAGAAAGAGGGAGAAAAGGCAAAATAATAATAATAATAAAAAATAATAATAAAATTTCAGTTTGACAGGGTTAACCAGTTTGGACTACCAGACAGGTTAAACGGATCGGTTCAAACCGGCTAAACCGAGCAGGGTTTGACCGGTTCAGTTTCAACGGCTAAACCCGGGAACTGAACCGAACTGAACCGGTTCGGTTTAACTAGTTGAAACCCTTAACCCAACCCAATTGACCCAAAAACCGACTCAAACCGACCTGAAGCGGGTCGGGTCAGTCCGGGTTACCGGGTTAACGGTTTTTTTGCCCACCCCTACCTCTTCACATCCCTACCTCCCTTCTAAGCCACTTTGCCTTGTTTCTTATTGGATATTCAAGCTCTTCTCGTATATATAAAATAAAAAAATTCGTCCAAGTGGAGTGAGGAAAGGAAAACGATCCTTAAAACCTATCAAACCCTAAGTATTACATGTGGAAGTGACCTTCCATCATATATATGTAAAGAATACCACTTGAAATGTCACTTTGATCAAGGAAAAAGAAGATTTTGAGGGTAATTGTCAGTAACTCAAACTATCTTTGGAAAAATCGAGCTAAAGAGGTGAGTAACTAATGTTTTAATTTTTTTTTTGCATTAATGATGTTTTGATACGATAAACATGATTTTAATTGAAGCATTCCAAGAGACAAATATGGATTTGGTGCATTAAAAAGATAGATTGATTCATTGCATTTGAATCATTAATTGCTCTACTCGTTTCGTATTGAATTGCTTTGAATTGTTTCCTACACTGACATATTCAATGATCCCGGGATAGGGAAGATTAGTGTGGTGTTTGCTTTGAATTGGAACTTCAGTAAGGGTCAACCAGGGTCAATTATGGACCCACTTAATTGTATGTGGCCATAATTGAATTGATTGAATTCATATGACTCTTGCGCATACCACATGTAGTAGTTTAAATGGTGATAGAGCCCTCTTGTGCATTGAAAAGTTTTGTGCATTGAATGATATTCTTGAAAATAAATCTTTCAAATCAAAGGTGAATCAAAGAGTTTTGTTACTCACTGAGTACTTCGTACTCATTCCCTTCTTCCTACAATTTTGTATACGAGTGAAGATATTTGATAAGATCTAGAATACAGGGACTAAAAAGAATAGTTATCAAAACTATAAGCGGATCAGCCCATGACAGTGGAGACCTAAAAATGTTAGAGGCAAGTCCAAGATGAAGGATTCAAGTGAGAATTATGCACTTAGAAGGCTTGATGGAAGGAAGTGACGAGCTCGAGAAATTTCAAACCAAATTAGACAAGAACAGCACAACATGAGAAAGTTTGTAGCACAAAAGTTTGATAAAAATAATTTACAGGATAATGATATGCCAACAGAAAGTTATCAAGTCAGGAGTTCAATGCATTTTACAGATCTCAAATTCGAGTTTCCTATCAAAAGTTAAGTGCGTTTGAACACGGACTACCAGACTATGATATTTTTTTAATATTTCTGAATTTCTTATATTATTTCCTTTAAGTTAATTGTTTCCTAATTAGTTTAGGTTACTTTACCTATTTATTAACAAATTCCATTGTAAGATATTATTCAAGATTTTTAGGGTTTATGAAAGAGTTTTCTTTCAAGAGAAGATATTTCGCTTATAACTTAAATTGTGTTTTTCATGGTGAATTGAATTGCACGTCTTGAACACGGATATTTGGGCTTTCTATTCTTGTTACGGGAATTTAATTTGTGTTCATTGTTCTCACTTTGGGTACAAATTTCAAAAGGTCACACAATTGAAACCAGGTTTTTGTCCTTCTTGGGAGCACAGATTGATTCAGTTAAAGGTTCGCATACGGATTCTCATCAGGTGGTATCAGAGCGTAGGCTCCAAAAATTAGGTAATTCGTTCCTTCTTGATTTTCTTTTTTGGGAATTTGAGTTGGAAAACTATACAATATTTCCTTATTGATTGTGAAATCATTCGTGGATATTATTTTGAGTTGAAGTTGGGAAAAACTGATTTGTGGAGATAATTAATTGTTGAAAGTCAGTTAAACAAAAGATGTCAAACAATTCGGGTACTCAGCCATCTATAGGTGATAACCATCATTTTCAACCATTGGCAAACTTGCAACAACAATTTGAGCAAATTATGGGAGCGATTGGTGGGCTTAGTACAAGGATGGATAGGATAGAGGCGACTAGAGAGGGATAGAGGTGGACAAAATAGACGAATGGATAGGTTGGAAATTGGTGATCATGTTAGAAGTAATGTGGGGAATAATGGAGAATCATCCAATGAAAGTGGTAGGAGACGATATAGAATAAGGGATAGAGATGATGTCGATTGGAACTTGGGTAGCATAAAGATGAAAATCCCATCTTTTTAGGGTAAGAGTGATCCAGAGGCATATCTTGAGTGGAAAAAGAAAGTAGAGTTAATTTTTGATTGCCATAATTGTTCGGAGGAGAAAAAGGTGAAACTAGTAGTCACAGAATTTAGTGATTATGCTCTAGTATGGTGGGATCAATTGGTGAAAAGTAGGAGAAGAAGTGGGGAGAGACCAATTGAGACTTGGGGCGAGTTAAAGGCTGTCATGTGAAAATAGTATGTTCTTAGTCACTATTATAGGGAATTATATCATCGTTTGCAAAGCCTCACTCAAGGGTCTAGGAGTGTGGATGATTATTTTAAGGACATAGAGGTGGCTATGATTAGGGCTAATGTGGAGGAGGGTCGGTAAGCCACTATGGCAAGGTTCTTAAATGGATTAAATTGGAATATCGCCAATATAGTATATTTGCACCATTGTGTTGAATTGGAGGAGATGGTGCATATGGCCATGAAAGTAGAGAAACAATTGAAAATAAAAAGGGCTACAAAACACTCATTGGGATTTGAAAGTAGGAGGTTTAGAGAAGAAGTTCAAAATATAGATGATTAGGGACTTGGGATTCCTAAAAAGAGGGAAGAAGTGTTGGATAAAGGGAAGGCAAAGTTTGTTCCGCAACAAGTTAGTAATAGAGACAGAAAGTGATTTAAGTGCTAGGGATATGGGCACGTAGTGGTTGAATGTCCAAACCGGAGAACTATGATGATTAAAGGTGGAGAGATTGCGACAGATGAGAGTAGTGATAAAGAAGAAAAATCAAAATCATCGAAAGATGATGAAGATTTGATAGAGGGAATAGTACATGCATCTGAATCCTTGGTTGCCACAAGCGTTCTAGAGGCGCCTGTTGAAGTCAAATGAGGGGAGTCACAATGAGCCAATGTATTTCACACTAGGTGAAACATCAAGAATAAAATTTGTAGTGTGATTATTGATGGTAGTAGTTCCACTAATGTGGCGAGTAAGGCTATGATCGAGGAGTTGGGATTGCATACAATTGAACATCCCAATCCATATAAGCTTCAGTGGTTGAACGAGTGTGGGGTTATTAAAATCACAAAGCAAGTGAAGTTGAAGTTTTCCATGGGTACATATCGGGATGAAGTGCTTTGTGATGTGGTACCAATGCATGCCACACACATTCTTTTGGGACGACCTTGGTAATTTGATAGGAAGGTACACTTTAATGGTTTCAAAAATTCCTATCACTTTGAAAAAGATAGTCAATCTTTTGATCTTATACCATTGACTCCAAAAGAAGTAAACAAGGATCAGTTGATGGTAAGGGAGGAGTTAGAGAAGAAAAAGACTTGTGGTAATGAAAAGCAAAAAAAATAAGAAGTTGGGAAGTGGAGCAAAGAAGGAAAATTTTACTAAAACACCCCACCCAAGGTTTCGTCTTTGCAGGTATTCCATGGAGAAAGTACTAAATCCCCTATAGATTCGAGGACGAATCCTTCAAAAGAGGGAGCGGATGATAAGATCCAGAATACCGGGACTAAAAAGAATAGTAATCAAAACTATAAGCGGATCATCTTATGGCAATGGAGACATAAAAATGTTAGAGGCAAGTCCAAGATGAAAGATTCAAGTGAGAATTATGCACATAGAAGGCTTGATGGAAGGAAGTGGCGAGCTAGAGAAGTTTCAAACAAAATTGGACAAGAAAAGCACAACATGAGAAAGTTTAGAGCATAAAAGTTTGATCAAAATAATTTACATATGACAATGATATGCCAACAGAAAGCTTATCAAGTCAGGAGTTCAACGCACTTTACAAATCTCAAATCCAGGTTTCCTATCAAAAGTTACGTGCGTTTGAACACAAGTTGCCAGATTGTGATATTTTTTTAATATTTCTGAATTTCTTATATTTCCCTTTAAATTAATTGTTTCCTAATTAGTTTAGGTTACTTTTCCTATTTATTAACGAATTCCATTGTAAGACATTATTTAAGATTTTTAGGGTTTATGAAAGAGTTTTCTTCGAAGAGAAGAGATTTCTTTTATAACTTAAATCGTGTTTTTTATGGTGAATAGAATTGCACGTCTTGAACAAGGACATTTGAGCTTTTTATTCTTGCTACGGGAATTTAATTTGTGTTCATTGTTCTCACTTTAGGTACAAATTTCAAAAGGTCACACAATTGAAACCGGGGTTTTGGCTTTCTTGAGAGTACAAATTGATTCAGTTGAGGGTTCGCATATGGATTCTCATCAATATGATATTTGAAAAGTATAGCAAGCCATGGGTTGGAGCATGCTCATGAAGGGAGTAGAGTTTTACATATAGTGACAACCTGTCTTTGAAAATTTTTATGAATTTAATACCTTTTGTATTAACAAATATGCCCACCTCTCTATAAATGTATTTCTAGTTTTATATAATATTGGCAACTTACCTTCCAGTATAATATCTTTTCTATAGTTTGTCTTGAAAAGATTAATTTTGCTCGTTTTGGTAATCAATGAAAAATACCTATTAATATAAGTTGGATGTTCCTTACATTTTATTGAACAACCGAGTTGCAATAATTCTTTAAAATATAACAACTTGTTGGGCTAAGTAATTAGATTTATCAAGTTAAAAGCAATTTGTTTGTTTTGTACTTCCTGTCCCCACTATTTATATTAAAGCTTCTGCTATTAAATTTGTTAATTCATATAAGATATTCGAAAATATTGTAAAATTAGCAGGGAATGACAATTTTGCTCTTGGATTCTCATCTAAAAGGCCTCATGTCAGACGGAGTGGATCTCTTAACTTAAGAACTGGTCTCCTTTTTTCTACCTAAACGATGTCGGATTGAGACTGTCACAATCACCACACCTATGAGGGCCTAACGTCCTCATTGGTCACACTTTCGGTTGGGCTCTGCTCTAATGTCATATGTAACGACCCGCTCCACTTTGACATGAGAGGGTCGCTATAGATGGTATCAGAGCAGAGTCCAACCAGAAGTATGGCCAACGAGGATGTTGGGTACTCGTAGGTGGGGTGATTGTATCAGCCCCAATCCCACATCACTTGGGTAGAGAAAATGAGACCAATTCTTAAGTTAAGAGATCCACTCCATGTGACATGAGGCCTTTTGGATGAGAACCCAAGAGCAAAACCGTACGGGCTAGGCCAAAAGCGGACAATATCATACCAAATTGGAGTGGGTTGTTACAGATAGAAGCCCGGTTGACGCCATCACATATTGCAGCAACAATTTTTAACATACTTGGGAAAGCCAGAGAGGCTTTGGAGGCTATGTCTGAGGTGTAATAACTGTATAAAATGAATACTTTTAACTCATTTTCATTTCTCCATGACTGTGAAAAGATAATCTTAGGATAGACATAGGCTCTTATGTAATTAGGTTAAGAACTTATTGATGACATATATAGAAATATAAAGAAATATATTCACATGTAGCTTAGCTGCATGTATAGATTCATTGATAATCTGTTTCTTGGATGCCAAATACAAAAGTTTCTCTATAACTGCTCTCAGAACTTGACGATCATTTTTAGGTATTGGTTTTTCTTAGATACATCAAAGAACATTACTAAAGAAATTAAAGTTCATGGTTTTATTTTGTAATCGTTTAATGGAACAGAGGAAAAAACAATGACATACTATGGCATAATGAAATACTAAAGATAATATTACCAACAACTAAAAACATAAAACGTTCTATTGTGCATTTAAGTAATGAACTATAGTAAGTATAGCAACGATGATAGAAGACTGCCCCAAAAAGAGCTAAGTAATTGGCATCAAACAGTGCAAACTTCCAATTTTTACTTCTCTCTTTGATGATCTTGTTTGATACTAATCAGCCAATTCTGAAAAAAAGACAATGGAGGAAATTCGAAAAATTCACAGAACACAAAATTCCTGGTCTCCTTTTCTTTGCCCAAGTGATGTGGGATTGGAGCTGACACAATCACCCCACCTATGAGTGCCCAACGTCCTCGTTGGCCACACTTTCAGTTGGGCTCTGCTCTGATACCATCTATAACGACCCCTTCATGTCAAAGTGGAGCAGGTCGTTACAGATGGCATTAGAGCAGAGCCCAATCGAAAGTGTGGCCAACGAGGACGTTAGGCCCTCGTAGGTGTGGTGATTGTGACAGCCTCAATCCGACATCGTTTAGGTAGAGAAAAGGAGACCAGTTCCTAAGTTAAGAGATCCACTCCATGTGACATAAGGCCTTTTGGATGAGAACCCAAGAGCAAAACCGTGCAGGCTAGGCCAAAAGCGGACAATATCATACCAAATTGGAGTGGGTTGTTACAGATAGAAGCCCGGTTGACGCCATCACATATTGCAGCAACAATTTTTAACATACTTGGGAAAGCGAGAGAGGCTTTGGAGGCTATGTCTGAGGTGTAATAACTGTATAAACTGAATACTTTTAACTCATTTTCATTTCTCCATGACTGTGAAAAGATAATCTTAGGATCGACGTAGGCTCTTATGTAATTAGGTTAAGAACTTATTGATGACATATATAGAAATATAAAGAAATATATTCACTTGCAGCTTAGCTGCATGTATAGATTCATTGATAATATGTTTCTTGGATGCCAAATACAAAAGTTTCTCTATAACTGCTCTCAGAACTTGACGATCATTTTTAGGTATTGGTTTTTCTTAGATACATCAAAGAACATTAGTAAAGAAATTAAAGTTCATGGTTTTATTTTGTAATCGTTTAATGGAACAGAGGAAAAAACAATGACATACTGTGGCATAATGAAATACTAAAGATAATATTACCAACAACTAAAAAAACAAAACGTTCTATTGTGCATTTAAGTAATGAACTATAGTAAGTATAGCAACGATGGTTTAAGACTGCCCCAAAAAGAGCTAAGTAATTGGCATCAAACAGTGCAAACTTCCAATTTTTACTTCTCTCTTGAGGATCTTATTTGATACTAATCAGCCAATTCTGAAAAAAAAGACAATGGAGGAAATTCAAAAAATTCACTGAACACAAAATTCCTGGGTATCATCTAAGTGCTGCTACTGCATAGAGCTTAATTAAAGAACAACATTATCTTTTTTTAACACATAGTAGTAAAGAAAATACACAATCTACTGTAAAATGAGTGACTGAAGTTCCCTAAAGAGGTACTTCGTCAAGTAAATCTTTTTCCCTTTGTTTGGAAACAAATCAAGAGAGACACAGAGAGAGAGAGATGCACATATAAAGTAATTGCTAAGAAAGCTATAAATGTTTTTAAAAAAGTTGAAGAAACTTTCGCGTGTGTGGGCAACTGGTTGTCATAGAAGCTGATTAGGATTTTGTTGAACGAGGAGCTTTCTATTTTTTTTTGTTTGGGGAAGGGGGAATTTTTTAAGAATGGGGATTTGGCATTTACTACTATTTAAAATACAATAGAAAATATTTGTTTTCCCAGAGATTTGATGTCACGAGCTGAATTTTAATAATAGCGGAAGCATTTAACGATTAAAATTGATACAAATACAGTTCTGAATATCGAGGCTCTTTCGTTGCGCACTCTGATAATTAAAATTATAGCGGCCACCCACAACCGAACCCTGGCCACCCGTCGAAGTCTCGATCACATACATGTATCTTCTCCATCTTTGGGATGATCCGACCACAAAGCTTTTTAATCCAATACCTACAGAGATTATAGAAGATGGGGAGTGAGTACAAAAGTACCCAGTGAATAACAACATGTATTGGCCCACGTAAAACAATACAAAATATGGTACTTTTATGCACAAAGGAGGTCATTCACAAAGATACGAAGATATGAAGCTCGGTCACATAATTAATTTAGCCTTTACTCGTAAGCCATACGATTCAATAACAATTCAGAATGGCCGACACCACATAGAAAGGCCATAATACCATAAAGCAATTCACATAGTAGAGCAGAATGGGTATATAGCGTCACTAGCGATGGCCGAGAGCAAAGAACAATCATTTAAAGGAGAGATGACCGAAAGAGAGAGACAATAGATAGAAAAGGATAGAACCAATACATGTGCTACTCACCTCAAATATTCCTTGAATAATTTCAAGTAGAAAAATACCTTTAAATCCTTTAAATTCCTCCATCAAAGCTATTATTTAGGTTATAATCTTTCTATATATGGAAAGGAGCCTTTTTCAAGAGACAACTAGGTATTTTAGTGGGTTTTAAGGGTTTTTCTTCAGCCCACAATAGTTATGGACGAATTTAGCTACCTTGGATAGAAAGGGGATAGGTGGATGAATGAAGAAACTTGGGTGTATTCACATTCTTTGGGCCCTATTTATAGTTAGCGGGATTTAACCGTTTTCAATTCACATTTGAGTTACGTCAATTACACGGCGACACTTGGCATGATGTGGCATCATGTATGATGTGGCGCAATGAGGTTCATACGTTTATTGCTCTAGAAGTCTTTGTACTTTATGCCGTCCTCTAATTTAGTCATCACACTTCTATTTTGTCGATCAAGCATCGCATTCTTTCTTTAGTTGTCATTTAAGCGATAATCTCGAGACCTTCCAATGTAATTCGAGCAATTATTCCATCATCGTCGACCACGTAGCTTTATGAAGGTTAAATTCTAGGGGGATGTCACAATTTATCCCCTTAAATAAATTTCGTCCCCGACATTTGTTAAGCGTTATAGCGATAACTATTACTTTCAAAAGCATATACCATAAATTTACAAAAGTTAAGTGTTCAAAGCCTTAACAATCAAATTACACAATTTATTTGAAGTCTGTTCAAAATAGGTTAAATGATAACCTACAAAGATTAATTTGGGTGCAAAATAGCAAAAGGAAATCTTTGCAATCGACATAGGGGTTAATCATGAGAAAGAAATATATTTTAAGGCTTAAAAGTGTATAAAATAAGTTCTTTGATCAATCTAAAATGAATTAGAAAGTTCAGGGACTTCTGTTGTAATTTTTGAAAATGCTGATTGTTGGCTTGTGTAGCCGCATGCACCCCTTGCACGGCGGCATATGGTCACCGACTTAGAAAAAATCTTCTGTTGTCCGCGGGTAGGCATGTTTTGAAATGCTAAGCATGTATTTTAACAATAGCGGAAGCCTTTAACGATTAAAAATTGATACAAATACAGTTCAGAATATCAAGACGCTTTCACTGCGTACTCTGATAATTAAAATTATAGCGGCCACCCACAACGTAACCCCGGCCACCCGTTGAAGTCTCAATCACATATATATATCTTCTCCACCCTTAGGACGATCCGGCTACAAAGTTTTTAATCCAATACCTACAGGATTATAGAAGATGGGGAGTGAGTACAAAAGTACCCAGTGAATAACAACATGTATTGGCCCATGCAAAACAATACAAAAGAGGGCACTTTTATGCACAAAGGAGGTCATTCGCAAAGATACAAAGATATGAAGCTCGAACACATCACTAGTTTAGCCTTTACCCGTAAGCCATACAATTCAATAACAATTCAGAATGGCCGAGACCACATAACAAGGCCATAATACCATAAAGCAATTCAC
>CAVNYN010203397.1:0-44792 GCA_963692815.1 Nyctanthes arbor-tristis | reverse complement strand
GCGTTCTCAAGCAGAACCCGGCCAATGATTTTTATGACTTTTAGAGTAAACATGGTTTGATCGTTGATGTTAATGATTTACAGATCTCTTTTTTTTTTGAGCTGGAAATTTTATTCAGTATTCATAAAATCGTACACTAACGCTGCCTTGAGGAAGGAAGAAGGCTCATGCCAAGACATGGTAGTAACTGAAGAGAACGATCGCACGACCGCCTAACTAAAACATGAGCTGGAACATTAGCGTGGCGCTTAACAAAATCAACTACGTAGCTCATATATATTCCAAGTTTGAAGCATGCTGCATTCATGGATTAATTAAAACTCCAAAATGGGAGTGATCTTCTCTTATATCCTTAATTATTAGAGGTTAATTTAACTCTTTTGTTACAATCTTGCTTTTAATTCTCCAAACGAAATTTACGAAAGTTTAAAACGTTTTGAAAACAATTAAGATTTTCCTATTATAATAGGCCCTTTTTTATCTACATGGAAAAAGGAAATTAGAAAAGTCAAAAAAGGAGAAAGAAACGTGAGCGGCAGGATTCGAACCTGCGCGGGCAAAGCCCACATGATTTCTAGTCATGCCCGATAACCACTCCGGCACGCCCACAACTGTTAATGTTGATTCGATTTTTCTTTTTACTAAAGGACTTTTTCAATACTCTTCAAACGCTGAGCATCACAATTTTTAAAATGATTGCTTTTTATTTATTTTTTGGAAGGGAAAATGATTCCTTTATATATATCTAAACGTCATTTTCAATCGAAAGGTAACCTTTATGTTTTCTACTTTAAGATATGAAATAAAATGAAAAGAAAATCAAGAAATTTGCATCTCAGAAGCACATTTGTATGTTTAGTCTTGGTGTTCATTGTATTACGATCACGGCTCTTACATCTTCTATGAAAAGCTTTAATGTCATTTTCTATCAATTGCCAAAAAATTCTGCACCGGACGTCGCGTTTTCCTAACCACCAAACTAGCATCTGTAATTCAACCTAATAACTTATTAATTGCATATTCAACATATATAAGCACTCCAAGGGGACGGTAGGATTTAACAAAATCTTAATTGCTTGAAGATTTGGCACATAATTAAACACACGAAGATCCTTTCGGTTAAAAATTGAAATCTTCAAGATGATTTGAATGTAACTTTTTGTGAAGGTTTAACAGTGAACTTGAAATAATTAGAGTTTACAAGAAAATTTGTTTTAAGCCGGCTACTTTGCAACAAATATGTTTGTACGTCCCCGAAAAATTGTTACCCCTTTCATTTGACTCATTCTTCACTATTTTCGTCAGTTTGGCACTTTTCCCCCTTTTGTAGTTCCCTTCAGTATGATACAAAATGTCTTATAAGTTTTAGTGATTACAACTCAAATTACACATGATTTTCTGTAAGGGTGCTTAAAATCACCAAAACAAGTCATCGACAAATTTGATGCGAAAGAAGAATAAATCAAAACTTCAAACTAAAAATTAAATTTACGTCATAAATCGAATCCCCAATCTTTACTTCAAATGTTTTTTTCGCTTTCCCTACTACACGATCATTGTCATAAGTGATTATTGCTAAATCTTTCTAGTTTTAGTAGCTATCGCTGAACTTCATTCACTGTTTGTAAAATTAATTATGTTTAATTTGCATTAGAGGTTCTGATTTCCGCTCAACGCCAATTGTAATTTGTGTAAGACGGAAAGCATTTGTCAAGGTCAACCAGTCACACAAGTCTATGTTACTTCTCAAGATTTTCACTTGATTTCAATATTTTCTTAATAAAAGATTAATTTTTGAAGAGAAGATGGAAGTGAATGGAACGGATAATCTGAAGTCACCACTTTTGAAAAATCCAAATGGTGGTGGTATCAACCTTCCCCGTACAGATATGGCGGGAATAAGAAGTTTAGGATCCTTAGCTTCAAAGTCGGGGGGTATAACATGCGCATCCTGTGTTGCTTCCATAAAATCTGCACTTGGGAAATTAGAAGGTGTTCAGAGTGTTATGGAGTCGGTGCTTCTTCAAGCCAAGCAGTAGTGAAGTGCCATGTACGACCTCCTGTAGCTCTTCTATCAGTGGCAACAAGTACACAAGTACAAGCCAGTTGCTCCCTCTCCGTCTCATATTCATCCATCTCATGGCCAATTGGGATATTGAAAAATTGCATAAGCCGCTTGTTTCCAACCAAGATACTTGTGTCACCAACTTTTTGGCTCTCCCTGCTCCAGGGTGCACCTTAATAAAGTCTTTAACTTGAGTGGAATGTTCATTTTGGGATCCATACTTTGGGATGCAGTGCAAGCTCAAAAGCATCCATTTCGTATCCAAACTTCTAGGATATACCTTGGCTTCTCCCAGGATAAGTGGATAACCATCCCAGTCTTGTTAAGAATGCAGCCAGAACAACCTCGTTCAGAGACAAAAACAGCATCTGACATTACAGGCATGCAAATATAATAGGATCCATAATTTTTCCAGAAACAAAATCAGCATTTTATGTTCCAGTAGTTAGACACCAAGTGTCACTTAAAGTTCTATATATATTACAATCTTCAGTGCTCATGTAGAGATCAGAACATAAATGTTTTCTGCTTAGTCAAACATGCTTTATATTAGATCTCAGCTTAAATAGTCATGGACTGGAAAATGCTAAGTAGAATTATGCAAGTACAAAATCAAATTAGTTAAATTACAAACCTTATTTCAACATTTAGTCGTTTATCCGTCAATGCCAATAAAATGTAAAAACCAGTTTCAACACAGCGTCAGCTCTAACTCTAAGAAAACATCATACTGAGAAAAGGTTGAAGGTAATTTTATCTACATGAAAAGACACAAATATGTAGTACGAAGAGACCATGATCGAGGAGTTAAAAATACAAACTACTAGCTACACGCTGATGCTACCACAATTTATAATCCCCCAGAAATATTTTATATCCTAGTTCTATCTTTATATAGTAGACATTGTAAGAATTTTGATGGCACATATAATAAAAATCAATTATAGCATGAGAAAAAACATTGAAACTCACTGTTGCTTAAAAAAAAATTCTGATATCTGGTCAGCTAGCTTCTGAACAGGTGCTTTGGCAAGCTGAGCAGCTTCAACTAATTGAACAATTTGTGAAAGTGCAGTTTCTGAACCAACTTGAGTAGCCTTGATAAGTATACATCCATTTTCATTCACATTCCCGCCAATCACCTATTCATGGTACCATTAATATAAATCTACATGAGCAATTAAATTGATCATCAAATAGCTATCCTTACCTTATCACCAGGCTTTTTAGCAACAGGCCTGGCTTCTCCGGTGATCAAGCTCTCATTCGGAAAACCTTCACCATCAATGACAAAACCATCAACAGGAACTTCCGCTCCCGGAACAATCTCAAGTGTGTCATTCTTTTGTATATCTTGTGTGCTAATTTCCATCTCTAAAATCGCATTTCCATCAGCATCTAATGTTAGAATGTAAGCTGTGTCACGAGCCAGGTCTGTCAACTTAGCTAAAGCATATGATGAATTTCCTTTCGCCAAAACCTCCAGGTATTTCCCAAGAGGATAAACGAGATCAACATGGAACTAGTCCAGAAGAAATCCTGACCTTCAAATAACTCCGAAGTCAATGCTTTTATCATTACATACACCGATTACATGTAAGAAGCATTGGTGCCCAAGGCTACAAGAACATCCATGTTAGCAAAATTTCCCCTTATAGCATGATATGATCCCGCATAAAACCTGATAAGATAATCACGAGTTCAAAACCAACTGACAGTAAGATTTTTATACATTCTGCATACAGGCATCCAAAGTTAATAGCAACTTGGACGCATGTGTGCGAGAGGAATATAGATTTCAATACCTTCTGCCAATTATAATCTCTGGTTCGTAGGTTATTATCACCTTATGCTCGTCCATATCCATGTCAACATGATGTACACCTTCGAAAGACTCGATTGGGCTTCGGATAGTCATTAATTCATCATAAGAACTGATTCCTTCCAGTTTCCGATTTACTTTATTAACATCACTGCCAGAGCTTATCAGATCAGCTTCGAAGCCTGCATCTTCGACTACATCAAACCCCGTGTCTTCCAAAGCTTCTTTTACTCTCCTTGGCTGATAGACAGTATATTAGTGATATTTCCCACTTAATTAAGCACTTCATGAAATGAATGTAGGAGGCAATTTTCTGTTCTTTCTCTTTTCTTTTACTTACCCCCCCCCCCTGGGGCGCCTCCGGGCAAACTTTTTTCTCCCTATTTTCAGAAATCAAACTAAAAGGAATGTTTTTCACTATGCAGCTAGTTGTTTATTCCAGGATCTTTTGTTTGCAAACCTATCCCATTCGCCTTAAGAGAACCAAGTCATGCAATTTGTAAGAAAAGAGACATCAAGAAACCAGAAATGGTGGCAAAACAGAAACAAATAACCAAAAAGAAAAGAGACGTTAAATCTGTACTGGGCAACCCGCTCTGGTTTTGCTGTGAACTCTAAACTGTGAAATTCCACTGCCAGATTAGAGTATTAAAAATGACTTACAAACTGTGGCATGTTCTCCACTACTGTCTGGCCTTGAAGCACTGACACCCTAACGCTCTGAACACCTTCTAATTTCCCAAGTGCAGATTCTATGGAAGCAACACAGGATGCACATGTTATACCCCTGACTTTGAAGCTGAGGGTCCTAAACTTCTTATTCCCCCCATTATCTGTGGGGCCAATGTTGAATACAGCATCATTTGGATGTTTCAAATGAGGTAAAAGTCGTGACTTCAGATCATCCTTTCCATTCACTTTCATCTTCACTTAAGAAATTTGCATGTTATACCCCCGACTTTGAAGCTAATCAACCTGGAAGAATGTAAGTTAACTTGATGAATAAAATTCTACACCTTAAATGAGCAGAAGCTGTTAAAATAACATATATCATCCTCCACCACATCTAAACCTAATCCACAGAAATAGTTCTGAGAATCAACAAAAAACTCTAGCACAAGCACAACAATTTTAACTTAACAGAAACAGATTACAAAAAACCGAAGTTCTTCAATGACCAATTGGACCATAACATTTAGAAGCTTTAAGTGCGTAATACATTTTCATAATTTTTTTTAAGAGATAGAATGAAAGAATCTAGCAACTTCCAATCGAGAAAATATAGGAAATTCTATGAAAGAGTAACAATGACCTTGCTTGAAAAAAGTTTCTGATAGAGAATAGCTTCGGTGAGACATCGACAGCGACAAACAAAATCAGAAATCAAACTGAAGCATATGATAGAAGAGCTTTCGAGCAAACAGATATATAGATGCATATCAGTGCGAACGTTGGTAAGCATCGAAAGAGTGGAAGAATCACATGAAGATAACTTTCTTTATTTAGGAGAAAATTATTGGAACTTGAAGAAAGTGAAAAGGCCAAAAGCGCAAAAATGGAATTCACGAGTGGCACAGGGCTTCTGTGTCATTTATCAGCAAAGTGAAGGAGAGACTCATCTAACCCCAGATATTAATAACGGATAATTTTCAGCAAAGGTCACCAATATGTTCACTTACTTGAACTTTCATCTCTCATCTTTAAATTTTGACTTTAAAACCCCAATGTTTGAATAATTGGCGCAATTCATCCAAATGCATAATTCTTTAATTAAAACTCTAGGTTCTATTTATAATCCAAGTCAATCACATGCTACCATAATTGAAATTAAATTTTAAATTCACATCATCTGAGAAAATATAAAAGTAACGTGTGTGCATAATACTAGAAAAAACAATAGGAAAATCTAAAATATTTTTATATACTTTTATTTTTCTATATACACGTATCACTTTTATGTATTCAAATATGACGTAAATTTGAAATTTAATTTTAATTAATTAGTTCCCAAAGGAAGGGTAAGAATTTAATGAAATGCGTTTGGCTGAAATATTCAAATTTTTGAAAAATTGAGAACTTCTAGGTCCATATTTAAATGTTAGGGATGGAAGTATAAATAAGTGAAAAGATTGAGGACCTTTGATACAAATTACCCTTTTCGATGATGTCATAGGTATCCCAGCGGTTAGAAAACGTGCCACTCCCCCTGTTATGGTTGAGATACTGAGATATGGTCGAGAATTCTGTTGTCTTTCGCTATCAAATGTTTAATTAAAAATGTTCTAGCATGATAGTCATAACGATACACACCACATGATCATATGATACTATATAGTGTTTTACCTTATGATGTTAAATCGCGACTAAACGTCTAATGGTTATTTATGTTTTCTCACATCACATGAACATGTTCTCACTCTCTTATTCAATTTCATTGGTATAGTTAGAAGATAACCTAAAAGGTAGTCTAAATTTAACAACTTGTAATCGAAACACTAAATTTTTGTTTTAGGATAAAAATAGGAATTTTTTCGAAAACGGGGGTGGCCAGAATCGGGCTGCCCGCCCCCTATCTCCACCACTGCTCAGTGCTCACTTTGTGCTCTTCTTATCCTCTCACTTCGAAAGATTGCAAAGCCCATGTCAAAATTTGGTTCACTTGTTCCATGTGCTTACGACTATAATGGATACAAAACATTTGTGGATTTTGGAGTATTCAATTAGAGTAGGAGTTGCATTTCAGTACCATACATCAGGCACTTTATAGTAACATATAGCTCATGTGGCGGACTTCAATACACGCCACATATGCTATATGGTGCCATAACACCACATGTATGGCGTTAGATCAAAATTAATTAGCATAATGTCATTTATCTGTCTCCAGTCTAATTGACATTCTTAAATTGGGGGATGTGTGGATAATTATTAATATATAGAGACATCCACCTACTATATATCTAGTAAGAAAATGTCAGTTAGATTAAAAACTGGTCCCCAATCTAAATAAATAATCTTTAATTAATAAATTCAATTACATCAGTTAGCTTGTTTGTTTGGTTCGAGTCATTGATCTATTGTTTTGGTAGCCTTTCAAATCAAGAGTTGGTCTCAAATTTCTCTAGATTGCACTTGTGCACTAATTAAAACGTTTACATTTTAAGAAACTATTAGACCAAACTAATTCAAAACATCGGCCAAAAGTTCCACATTATTGTAGATGTTGTTGCACGTTGTACCTTCTAATTAATTTACCATAGGATTTTGATTAACTTAATAACAACAATGATTAATCGAAATAGGAATTATTATATCATTTTTCAAATATATAAATGTTACAGAGGAAGGGAGAAAAATGTTTAGCGTATTGTTAAATGTATAGACATCAATTAGAAAGTTATTAGCCAAGATATTTGTATAAATATCACACACACACACACACACACAAGAGTGACAAAATTTTTCACTCTTTTTACACGCTTTGATTTTATGTGTATATGTATTGATGATCCCTATAACACTCTTATTTAATATTTTTTTAATCACCTATATAGGTGTCCTTTATTCAACTATATAATGTTTTTTTACTTTAATACATGAAATAAAATAAAAAGAAAATCAAGAAATTTCTGTGTGAGTTTAGTACTGTTAGAGTAAATTATATGTAGTCTTCTTGTTCATTAATTGAAAGAAGCTTCTCTTTCATCCATGTTAAGCGTTTTTGTCAATTTCTATCAATTGCAACAAATTTTGCACCTTTTGTCGTGTTAACCTGACTGCTAAACTACAATTTGTTCTGCAGTTTATTACTAAATCAGCATATATATAATACAATACGACAAATTATTAGTGTTAACTTTTTAATTGAATATTCAACGTGAAAGTCCTAATAGATTGAAGATTTGGCACACAGTTAAATACATGAATACCGTTTTATTAATTAAAAATTGAACTTCAAGATGATCTAAATGGACTTTTTGTAAGGTTTAACCAACATTTAATGGTTAAAATGACACTAAGTTTAAAGTTCAATAGCCATAAGCAAAAGTATAACAATAAAAGCCTCAAGATTTTGATTTTTGCGCTTGGCTTTCTAGCTCAACAACAATCCAAAGGGGATATTCTTGGACGGTTCTTCCTTGCTTCGAAATTGAGATACGCGCTGGAATTCGGCCAAGCATCTCATTCTTTATATGCAATTTCCTTCCTGCATGTGAATTCTGCCAAAATAATCTAATCATAATATAACTCAAGACTGTAGAATTCGGCCGAGCATCTCATGTTTGTGCAATTTCTTTCGTGCACATGAATTCTGCCAAAATAATCTAATGATGATCACAATAACTCAAGACCGTACAATATTATTAGATACTATATTTTAGAAAACTATGTATAGATCATCCTCACGATATCTCCACGGCTGAAACAAATACTGGTTTAGGCTGTCTTTAGTATCCTAGCACTAGAAGAAAATTTGCCTGAAGACGGCTACTTTTTTGTGGAATCAAAGGAATCAAATGCATAAGACAAACATCATTTGCACAAATTCACTTGGCCGATTCACAGAATAAGCACCACACAGTATAGCTCCAAATATCCCCGAATTTGGTTTACTTCAATATCTAGAAATCCTACCATAAAAACATTGTTATCTTGTGATGAATCCCAGGTTGCCTAATCACATTTAGGACATTTATCAAGTCTACATAAAATGATACACCAATTCAGGAAATCATTGAATTCGAGATTTCAGTAGAGAGGATGGAAAGTGTAGAGGGACACAGACCTCGGCTAGTACTAGTACCCTTTCCTTACCAGGGGCATATGACACCTATGCTTCAGCTGGGGGCCATTCTCCACTCCCGGGGCTTCTCCATCACCGTTGCTCATACGGAGTTCAATTCTCCCAACTCTTCAGTCCACCCAGAATTCAACTTCTTACCACTACCAGATCAGCTATCTGGTAGGGAAAGTTCTTACATATGCTCGTTGGATGGAATAGCGGCTATGAACACCAATCCCAAAGAGCGGTTTCACGAGTACATGGTTGAAATGCTAGAAACTCAAGAGCAGCTTGGTCAGGTTGCTTGTATTGTGTATGATACCCTGATGCACTTTGTGGATGAAGTGGCCACTCAAGTAAAGCTGCCTACCATCGCCTTACGTCCTAATAGCGCTGCTTATCTGCGATCTCATCATGTCATCTTTCAACTTCAAGCAGAAAATCGAATTCCCTTGCCAGGTATATTCCTAACTATCTTTTGCTGTCCAAAAAAAAGTGAAGTTTAAGTGTTTAACATTGTACCTAGTAGAACTGATGTATCTGATCTAAGAATTACCTAGACATGGACCTTACATATAGGGATAGGGAGAAAAAGAAGGAAAAAAAGAAAAGGAAGAGAGGATTGTACACTCTTTAGACAATGAAATTAGTAGGGATATGATATTAGAAAATTCAAAGCATCATAGATAATATCTTCTACACTTAACAAATGGTCTCATCATATGCTCCAGTCCCAGTAAGATTTCTCAAATGCACATGCAAGGTCAAATGTCTCAAGCTATCATAGACTTGGTCGGAGATGTTGAAGAACATCATCTAAACATTCTGAACGCTGGAGATCGTTTATCCTTCAAAATGCCCCTAACCTGCACTTCTGATGCAATTTCATCTAAAGCATGAGAATTCACGTTAACATAAATGGTTGACAGTGAGACTTGAGTCTTCAACGTGAGACAGAGCATAATTATTTTTTCAGGAGAGTTGCTAGCATGTCCTGATCATGGATATAAGATTCTACCGAGCGGCGAGCAGGAAAGGAACAACTAAGCCAATATCGGGTCTAAATGGGCTTTAAGAAACACAACATAAATGATCAACCATATGTTCCTTCCAAAGTAAAGTCAAGCACATACCATGTCAAATAGGCTTCTAAAGAACAGAATAACTCCATGATATATTCCTTCTTTAATCTTTATAGCCTCTACACAATTTAAGCATTGAGCATTGTTTTGATCTCAAATATATTAGATTACATTATAATAATTGTACACGATAGCATTTCTATCTCAGTCCATATTCAACTAAGGGTCATGTTTGGCAAATGATTTGGATAGAGTTGGATAGCATTAATGAAGAAAATTAAGCTTCAAGCTTGTTGACTGTACTATCACCTCATATCAATGCATGTGAATTTTAAGACCAGAATTGAACTTACCCTGTTCATTTTCTGACAATGAGAATACAGAGGATCAACTGGAAGATGCAATTCCAACACATCATGTTCTCAGGTTCAAGGACCTACCCTTTCCAGTTACTGCTGAGATCCCAAAAATGTTACACGATTTCTTTATTAGTTATGCCAATATAAGATCTTCATCAGCTATCATCTGGAACACTGTAGACATGCTTGACCAAGAGTCCTTGGCAAATCTAAAGCAGCATTACAAGGTTCCCATCTTCCCAATAGGCCCTTTTCACAAAATGGTACCAAAATGCAATACTAGCTTGATGACAGAGGATACCAGTTCCATCTCATGGCTCGATAAGCAAGCTCGAAACTCAGTCATTTATATAAGCATAGGCAGCTTAGCCATAATGGAAAAGAAAGAGTTTATTGAAATAGCATGGGGCATTGCCAACAGCGATCAACCATTCTTATGGGTGGTCCGGCCCTATTCAGTTAGTGGTTCAGAATGGATCGAATGCTTACCAGAAGGCTTTAAAGAAATAACTCAAGATAGAGGCCTCATTGTGAAATGGGCACCCCAAAAGAAGGTTCTGGCACATCCAGCAGTTGGAGGGTTCTGGAGCCATTCTGGTTGGAATTCAACTGTGGAAAGTCTGTGTGAAGGAGTACCAATGATATGCAGGCCGTATTTCTCGGATCAAATGGTGAACACGAGGTACCTGACTCATGTCTGGAAAGTAGCCATAGAATTGGAAAACAGCCTCGAAAGGAGGGGAGTTGAGAAAGCAATTAGGACACTCATGGGTGATAAAGAAAGAAAAGAAATGAGACCCAGAGCACTCAAAATGAAACAAGAACTTGAGCTTTCCATACAGAAAGGAGGAACTTCATGGAACTCATTAGAAAAGCTTGAAGAGTTTATCATGTCATTCACACAAAAAAAATTAGAAGCCCAGTACGGTTACTGAGTCATTGGATTAAAGTCAGGTTAAGTCAAAGATCTAGGGTTTTAGTATGTTGCATGACATTTGTTCCCAGAAAGAAGCCTAGATATGAATCACTTTCCCTAGATTTGTCATATGTACCCTTAATTTGTTATTTCCGAAAATAATTCAACCTAAGCTGCAGCATGGCTTATAGCAAATTAGCTAGGTTCTGATATCAAAGTAAGGTGGGACAAAATTTCATCTTGTCAACAGGAGGTTGACAACTTTTCAGGGACTTCATTCCTATTTTTCCTAATAAAATCTTAGAATTTAAATCTAGGATGATATCTATGCATGTCTTTCAGATTCAGTACCCTTTGGTCATGGTTTTCTAGATTATTCAAAATTGCACGTGTTCACTTCTACAATACATCTTTTTTTAGATGAGGAAAATCCTAAATTAAGCTCAGTGATAAGTAATCAGTAGATGAACTGGAAATTATTTCTGTACAACCCACAGAAATGATAAAATTTACTGCAAGGGAAAATCAAAATTTACAATTTGATAACAAGACTAAACAGGCATTATATCAAACACATCTACTGCATCAAACAGATCAATCAAACACATTGCAGACAAGTCTCCAGTTTCAACTATTTTTAGCATTCTATTCAATTTCAGACTCCATAAATTCGTCTAACCCACGTTTCAGTGATGTTTAGGAATTCCAATGGGAAGAGAACGTCCCACTTCTCCTGTCTGCAGGAAAACTAGGCCAATTACAGTTACTGCAGTCATAATATATTTACTGTGATTTTCTTGAATGAAAACTCAAAATTCATAGGTTAAAAAAAAAAAATCATAAAATCAATCCATCAGAAAAATTCAAATAGATGCTCAAAAATAGTTTTTACTTATGGTAAATGTGTCAAAATGGAATCTTCTATCACCCCGACTTCCAAAATGCAGTAAGAGTAAAATATATAGCTTAAGAATTGGTGAAACACTGAGACACTGAGTTTGCAGGAAAACTGAAACTAAGCTATCAAAATTATAGTACTTGCGCCCGATAGAGGCAACAACTTGGCATTTACTGGTTTTTTATTGACCCATTAATTTGTAACGTGACGCATGCATTCTTGGAAGGTTCATTGGAACGCCAAATGAGACAATTCATCCCGTCACTCTTATAAATAAAAAATTTACAGTAAATTATGGAATGATTGATAAATAAAAAATTTATGGCATTATAGAATTGTTTAATCATGTCATATTTTCGAGGCATAATCCAATGTTGTAAGTTTAACATAAGCATTAGTTGTCATACTTTGTTCTGCGTTCAACATATACATATCCTTGTGTGATTTCATTTCATGGTACACAAATATGACATTCTTATCTGTTTTGATTAATTGAACAATTCACTATACAATTATTTTTTTTTCCTTTTTAAAACTTTTAAAGAACCATCAAAACAAATAAGGAGCAAGTGCACACACATAAATAAACATTTAATGTGGTTTCTTCACAGAAAACAAAAAGAGGAATTTGGAAATCGGATCTTATAAACCAACAGAAAGTTTTACACCTATGTATTGTATGATTGAGAAAAACTAATTTAAGATGAGATGATGAAGTTACTGTATTTTATAAACAATTGTCTGAATGATTACCTGCAAATAGTGGGAGCGGGACTTTGAGTGATTTTTCACTCTATAACATAGAAATCAGATAGTACGTAATGACACGTCTCTTTCCATATAAGTGCATAGATGGATGCAACGTAGATTTATATAGTGTCCATTCACACACTGACATAAGATAAGAGATGACGTAACAACACTACCGAAAATTACTATAAAACTGCTGATGATCCTAAAATGGGACTTGAATTCCCACACACCTAATGGTCAAATATAACAGTTAGATAAAGAAGGATGTGCACCCACTCATTGAAACCCATGCCACATATACTGGCCCCCCACTTGCAGGTCACTTTCTTCTGCTGCAAATCGCCAGAACTTTAAGCACCAAAAAACACACACAGAAAAATTGTGCTCATAGATGTACAACAAATTGATAAAATTCACCTCATTTAATCCTAGAGTAATGTTAATGAGCCTGAGGGTGTCTCTATGGCAGAGACATCTTCTCTTACATGGCTATGGGCCCACATATGAAATTACATGTGATTTTAATGTACAAAAAGACAAGATGTCTTTATAAGATTTTTCGCTTGACTCAAACCCGATGAATGTATATCCTCGTCCTAGAGAAAAATTCCAAGTCTTCAAGTCGGAAATTGATGAATTATCACCCATAGTAAATGGTATTTATTCCCTTCCAGATACCAAAAATACACACGAATGTTTGTCAGGATGTAGTAAAAAAATATATCAATATTCAAAAATCTTCTACTTTTCTTTAATTTTACAATCAAATTTCATCACGTAACATTACACTAGTTATGCATACCTTCCACCTCATAATAACATTGTTCAATGAAATCAAGGTATCTAATTAGTCTGGATACCTAATTATCAAGTCTTGGATTGAAGCCAATTGTGTCACTTTTTACAAAAATTTTTTTTTGAAAAGTTATTAAACAAAGAGTTAATTTCACGGATTGTCCCCAACTTTTAAAGTTAGTATCGATTGAGTCCTTAAACGTTTTTTCAACCCTCTGAGTCCCCAACCTTTTATTAAGTCACACACATAGTCCCTTTTAATAGTTTCTGTCAATTTCACCATTAATTCCTCTAATAAATTACCATTTTGTCCCTTATTATTTTAAATTAAATAAAATTTTTTTAAAAATTTAAATAATTTAATTAAAAAAATATGGAGGCTCCCTCTAGCAGCCCTTTGGGCAGCAAAGGGCTACCATTTCTCGCAGCCAAAAAGGGAGTCCCCCTCACCCCATTTTTTTTAAATTAAAATATTTATTTTTTATATTTTTTAAATTTTTTGTTTCTTAATTTAAAATAATAAGGGTTATAATGGTAATTTATTCTACAAGCTAACGGTGAAATTGATAGAAACTGTTAAAAGGAACTTTATTTGTGACTTAATAAAAAGTTAAGGACTCAACTGGTTTAAAAAAAGATTACAGACTCAACCGATAGTAATCACAAAAGTTGAGTATGATATATGAAATTAACCCTTAAACAAAATCTTCAGAGTTCAGACCTTAATTTCCTCATCTCCATCACAATGTCCAATGAAATGGAATATCTTAATCTGGGACCCCATTGATTCTACTATGATTCAAGCTTTTGCTCCGATGAACCACCATTCTTGTAACCTTTTCTGCTATAGCCATAAGTATCCAATAAATAAAGGCATAAAAATAAGTCAGTATGTGGGGTCCAGAGCGCCATTTGATGTGACTACCCCCACATTGCTCCTCCATTTTCAGCCGTCTGATCATTTGTTTCCCCCACTGACTCTGCTCCAGAAAACAAGTGTGCTCCAACCTGAAGGCACTCCTTTCCATATATTTCTTCTAATCTGTATTTTGCTTGTTTGTGGCTTAGGGTTTCGGCCTGTGAACCGGAAGTGGAAAAAAGGGGTACTTTGGGATTCTGCAAAATGATGGGTTTTTTCTTTGATGCTGTAGAAAATCATTTTTCCTCAGCCTTTTGACCTCTGGGTTAATGTTCTTGGTTTCCCCACCGACTCGGTTTTCTCTTGCTTTCAAGGTCTTGATTGAATTATTTTTTGTTCTGCATCTTCATTACTAGAGGTCAGGTATTTCTTGATTCTGTTTCTTTCCCATCTTTTTCCTTTGCCTTTTGATTGAACTTCAAGAATGTGCAATGTTTGGTATTCTGAGTATGTGAATTTTTTGTCCTTTTTCCCTCAATTTGTCTCTTGGGATCAATTTGGGTGTCGGTGATGGACACTGAATTTCCTAGCTGTCCATTTTGGAAAGTTGTGACTTTGATTAAAGAGTAAAATAGAACGGGACAAGAGCTTGGATAGGCAAATTGTATTTGCTTTGAGGATATTGTTTGTGTACTGTATGGCCTATAGTCTCCCCCTCGTTGTTTAATTGTTTGGTGGGCATTTTAATAAGAGCTCAAGTTCACTTCACTTCTTTATTAAGCAAAATGAGTACTTGGAAGAATTTCTGAAAGCCAAACCTAACTGCATAGTATTCTATTTGGGAAAACTCCATTTGATCAGGTCTCTTACGGGTTGGGTTACGGCGCTAATGAAAAATGTGCACCCTTAGTTTTGTGCGATGAAGATGGGAAAAATAAAAAATAAAAAAAAAAATTGAAGAGAAGAAATGAAAATGGAAGAAAGACTGTGTTGATTGCCTGATTCAACACATGGAAGAAAAATGGTAAAAGGCCTTTTCCCTTTTCACTTTAGTTTCTTTAAGTGACTCTATCGTTCAATTTTTGTTTTCTTTAAATTAGTGAATGAGTCAACTCTTCAGAATTTTGAGATTTGAGAGGTTTTCGATTTGGTAGCATCCGGTCACTGTCCGTTACATCAGTTCCGGCTTTGAAGAAGTGGCCCAGGTCACCTTACTGTCATAAATCACAATTATGGTTACTTTTGGACCACTCAATTTTCTCTTTCAGAGTATTCTTTGGATTCACACTTGACTACATATATCCCAGGCTGTCTTTTCTCCAGCTTTTATTAGCACAGTTTTGTAGTATTATGAGGGGTCTCATGAACAATTAATGATCTTAATTTTTCTTCATTGGTGTGGATCACGATTTAGGAATTTCAGGAAAAAGGGTCAAAGATTGAAATAAGAAAAGGTCCAAGCAAAAGGGATGACCATGAAGGTCTACACTCATGTGTGTGTATTGGGCCATTTAAATTGGTTGCACTTATGGCAACCATATGTGTAGAAAAATATTGAAGTTGAAAAAAGGACAGCCATAGATGGCGTTTGTTAGGATTGTGTACATCTAAGAGGTAAAGATAAAAAGTGTCTGTCAAGACACAAGAAACTCTACTTGGAGTCCAAAAGGGGCTTGGTTTATAATTGTTTTAGTCACTGTCACTGCTCTTGCTGTATTTTCTTTTTTGCTTTTACTGGTTAGTTTTGCTGAAACTGAAGTAGCACTCATCAAATAAAATCTTGCTTGCTTCAACTATGAGCATTGCTGAAGGTAAATGACAAACTTATTTGGTTCTTCGAGTGTAGCAGATGTTCGCATTTGTCCAGCCTTTAGTATTCCTGTGATGTTTGTTCCAAGAGTTTATTGAAGAGTCGGGAGCACTAACAAGAAAACTATTGAAAATTTCTGCTGGTAGTGTAATTTGTTTTATATGATCTCTTTAACCCCTTGTTGAATGCTGATCTTTTAGGGAGATACATCTCCTTCTTGAGACCTTTTTCCATTGATGCACTTGCTTTCTTGGTAGTTCTTCCAGACTGGCAGGGATATATACCTCATATTGGTGAAATGCAGAGGGTTATAATAATAATAATAATAATAATAATAATAATAATAATAATAATAAGCATCAACTTGCTACTTGCTAGAGAAAAATAGGACTCATAGCCTCACATTGGCGTTCGTTAAATTTCTCGTGCTTGGCCTATCTTTGGTTTTGGAATAAAGATTTGGTGGATGCGTGGTGGTCAGGCTATATCGATATTTGGTACATGTATTAGGTCACTCCAATATTTGTGTGGATTCCATGAGAGCCCTGTTGAAGGTGTGAGAAGTGTAGGGAAACCGTGTACTTTCTTCTTCTCCATAAAGATTTAGGAAGGGTGAACCACCATAATTTCTTCTTCATTTTCCCTTTTTTGGTGGCTTGCTTTTACTTTATTAGCTTTTGTGATATTTTCTTCTCTGATATCTTAAAATCCATTTGAATTTTGTTGTTTTTATTCCTAAGAACAAGGAATCTTATAGCAAAATTCCTGGTGATGCAGATAAGCAGCCACATGGAGTATTCAGATCTTGGAAAAGAATCAGGTGATGAGAAAAAATCTGTAATACCAAATAGTTTTTCCTCTGCCCAAGCCAGACAAAATACAAAGTTGGGTTACAGATTGAAGTCTGATAAGCAAGAACGACTTTTTGATGATTTCCATCCGGAGGTAATAAAGAATGTGGATAACCCCTTACTAAAAAATAAGGGGTTCCAGCAAAAGCAACGGCTAGAGAGGAGGGTCCATCAAAGTGAAGAACTTGTCAAATACATGTCAAAATTGCCGACTTTTCTGGAGAGAGGAGAAAACTTTCCGGAAAAGGCTTTTAATGTTGGGGTCCTTGATTGGCGCCTTCTGGAGAAATGGCAGCACAATCAAAAGGACATTATCCATGGAAATGAGAGACTTAAACCTTTTAGTAGGAATGCCACATCAATTCCTTCAAGAAATCAAGGAAAGTTTCAAGACTGTAAAGTTGACCCATTTCATCCATTGAAGGTGCAGCAAACAACGGTGAGGATAGATCCTTCTTTAAACCAAGATACTCAGAATAGACTTAAGGAGCAAAGAAGTAAAGAACCTGTACTTCAGAGTAATCCTGAGATGAGGAGATTGCAACACTTGCAAAGTGATAACATTGCGTCACGCTTAAAAGTAAATATGAAGGTTCGAGGTGAAACTATGACAAGACGGGACGAAAGAGAAGTTAAAAGTTGTAACAATACCATTCATCATTGCACTGAGCGAAACAAAACAACAGTCCTTGTTCCAAAAGATGGACTGCAAAATAGATTTTCTGTAACATCCCATCCATCCTGTTTGTCCAAAAGTGATGATCAAAGATCAGTGGACATAAATCCAAACAGCGTTGCTGGAGAATCTATTACAGGTGTCTGCCCTGCAGAGGTCAGTCTTGACGCCAACAAAACAGACTCCTGTTTAGAGGACTTGCGCTCCAAAGACGTGAGCACTGGATTGCCATCTGCCACAAAACAGACAATACCCTTTCCTGGCAATATCTCTATCTCATCGAGTCCCTCCAGAAGCAAGAACCTGGACGAGAAGAGTTCAGGACCAACGTCAAAAAGTGTAACCAAAAATACATCTTCTTTGGAATTAAACCCAAAAATGGGCATTTCAGGTGCTAGTAAAGAAAGGAATTCTTCACCAATTCGTCGTATTAGCTTTGGCATGGGTAAAATGGGCAAGACTTCTGCAGGTAGTCCACATTCAGGAACTACAAATTTTGTCAAATCTAGCTCAGACGTAAGTTCTTCTTCAACTTGTGAAAAATCAAATGATGCTAGCAGATCGAGATCCAGTCCTCTGAGAAGGTTACTCGATCCATTTTTGAAGCCAAAAGCAGGCACGTCAGATCACTTTGCTAATTCCTCAGAAAGAGACTTGCCGGCAACTGGTAAGGCCCATAAATCATCCACAGGACAAGGAGAATCTGCTGCTTCCCATTTCGCAAATATAAAATTAGACTTGAAAGGTTGCAAAACAATTGATATTGATAACCCACGTAATGAGAAGACAAGATCATCAATGGTTCAAGCTCTCCTCCAAGTGGCTGTGAAGAATGGTCTTCCTTTTTTCACATTTGCAGTCGACAATAGTACTGACATTTTAGCAGCAACAATGAAACAATTAAGTTCGAGAAAAAATGTGAATAGATGGATGTATAAGATCGGAAGAGCACACGAAATGAAGAAAAAGAATGGACATTGGATCAACCAAGGAGATAAAGACAGAAATCATGGTTATGTCTCTAATGTCGTAGCACAAATGAGGGTTTCTGATGTTTCTTCACAGGATTCCTTCCCACAGAGATCTGAAACTATATCTAGCACTCGGGACTTTGTTTTGTTTTCTGTGGGAACTCGAGATATCGAGCATCCAACATTGGACTTTTCGCCTAGTGATGAACTTGCTGCTATTATAGTGAAATTCCTGGAGAAGAGTGATGCAAAGATAAATGGGGATATCCGCTCCGGTGTTAACAGTAAAGATGATGAAGGAAAGCTTTTCAGTGCCACAGTCGTACTTCCTGGCGGTGATCATGGACTGCCGAGTAAAGGAGAACCTTCACCACTAATTGAAAGATGGAAATCGGGGGGATTGTGCGATTGTGGGGGTTGGGATATTGGCTGTAGAATGCAAGTTCTTGCTAATCACAACCGGTCAAGTGTGAGATGCAGTATGACCGAAGGTCGATTTGAGCTTTTCTCTCAGGTATTTTATCTTGTCCTGGCTAGTCACTGTTATTTGGTAAACTGGTTAGGAACACTGTGTTTATACGCCCATACTCTTACTTATAAGCTTGGAATTAAAAAGGAAAATGAGAGAGTTAAATGATCAGAATGAATCAAAGGGAAGTGCTTGTTTGATTCTCATTATGAGAACCAAATTATGGTGGGAAATTATAATAAATTGAAAAAATCTTAGGGTGACTAATAAGATTTTTAACCATCTGTTATGCCGTGGAGGCAGTTCCATTTTATTTTCTGTTTCAAAATTCCCATTGCCAGCAGCAACATTCCTGAGTTTCATTTCTGGTTTTCACAGGAAGAAACGTCTGAGGCTAAGCCCGTCTTCAGTCTGTCACCTTTCAAGGACGGAACATTTTCGGTCAAGTTTAATTCATCACTCAAACTTCTGCAGGCATTCTCCATTGCTATAGCGGTTTTAAGCAGTATGAAACCTGTCGTCTTCTCTGATCTGGACAACCTTGTAGGATGCAAGATTTCCGAAGGAACTGCATTATCGGATAACAATCCTGCTAAAATCTCCAACCAAGAGGCTTCTGCAAAATATGCCTCATTTCCACCTCTTTCCCCCTTTGGAAGAGTATAACTTTCACAGGCTTGTCAACATTGTTGGCTAATCAGCCAAAGTGGAAATGAAAGTAATAAGTGTATATGTTTCGGACGCTGCAAAATAATGATATGTTTGAATATATTAATTAAATAAGTAAAAGGAAAGTTGCATGCAATGATAGTTTTGTAATTCAAGAAAACAAAAGGAGAAATGGAGACAAGATGTGATGTCTACTCTAGTTTGTGCCATTGTCCTGTTACTCTAAAGAGGGTTTCTTTTTTATTTTTCCTCTTTAGTTAAAAGTATGAATGAAATAGTTAATAGTACTTTCTTATTTTCATGTAAAGATGATTTTCTCCTTTACAAATTTGCTCTTTGAAATGCATATATGCCCACCGTGGTCCATATTTTCACAACATTATCGTAACGGTAGAGGGTCTTTTCTTGGAGTAGTGTTATTTATCTAGAGTGAAATCTAGTTGGCATTTTTATATTAGAGGAAATATATAGAAAGCATGTATCTATTTATTATCTAATGAGAAAATACCAACTAGAAGATAAATAGTATTATATTCTTAAAAAATACTTATTATTTAAAACTAAAAAGGAAAAAAGATTAAATTTATTCAAATACAATCATATCAATCCTATTTCACTATCTATGAGAAATGTTATTTGTACATATTTCATATACAAAATTTGTACGCACTTTCTTTGTATTTTGTTAAATGCTCATGGCATTATATTTCCCGAAATGACAGCTTTTGGATGTGTATAAATTCTTAGGTGTGTCTACAAAGTTTATATACCTTATAGATAAAAAAAGTACTTCTCTACTATCCACTAGTAAACATACTTGTTGACTGACTGGAGGATGACACGTAGTAAGAGGGTTTGTCCCAATACTGGCGCTCTCTTATCTAGTTATTTGACATGAGTTCGAGTCACCGTTAACACCACTACGGTCCATAAATTGTACTAAAAAAAATTCAAGGCATGTGGGGTGATTTCCTAAATTGTACCAAAAGATGCGGTGTATAGTTATTTATTTTAATTTTTTTTTTTATTTTAAGTGGTGGTTGGGAGAACCTCCATGCAGTGGATGATGTAGGAGCAATTCTATAACTGGGCTTACATCCAAATACAGTCCAATTTCGCATCAAGTACAGGCCCAGAGCCCAACTCTTGTCTCCTTGCCTTCTGTTTGCTGAACACTGAACGACCAAAATAGAGAGAGAAATCGAAAAACGCGACCGGGGGAAGAGAGAGCGAATCGAAAATCAGTCGCAGGAAATGAGGAAATTCGATCCGTGGCCGGTGTTCTTCAGGAGAGAATGGAAGCGAAACTGGCCCTTCCTTGTTGGATTTGCCATTACTGGGACCATAATCACCAAGTTCTCCCTCGGATTAACTGGTGTGTGTCTACCCTGATTTCTCGTTATCCGTTGTGTTAGGACTTATATCTTTACTGATTTTTTTTGTTTGATGAATTTTTCTGCAGAGGAGGACGCGAAGAATTCTGCCTTCGTGCAGAGGCACGGGAAGTAAGTTATGCAAACCCTAGAAACAATCTAGTAAATTGTGATATCGTTTGATTTTCATTATGCTTAAAATTTTTATTATGATATTTCGCATTGGAGAATTTGGTATTTGCTAGATCCAGCTGCTTTATGAATGAATGGTTAGCTTTTTTAAGTTTGATTACAATTTTTTAATTTAAAAAAGTGACTGATTTTTTTCTGAAATTTGTTAATTATAGGGAGTATATTTATTCTGGAATGCATATCACTATTTGGTTAAATAAGAACTGGTATTGTTATAAATTTTAATTGAATTACATGGTGTATGTCTTATGTTATCTAATGAGTGATAAAATTATCCTTCTACTAATTAAATCTGTGAAACTGTGTTTCATCTGCTTGATTTTTGTAATAATAATGGAAACGAAAATTAAATTGCAGCGCCATGTATATTTTTTCCTATGAGACATAATCAAGTTAATACTTGTTCCATAATGTGAAATACCTAGTCACAAACTTTTCTCAAATAGCTGGTAATTGTTAAATCTATCTCTACATTTTTTGTAAGCCTTATACAGCTGAAAGCATAATATAACATATGCTATGTCTAGCTCATTGCAACTTTATTCGTTAAATATTCAAGAAATTAATTAACTTAAAATCAGCATTTGTTGCCTTCCGGGGTGTTGCTAAGACAGATAACAGTTTATAAATATCTAAAGAGATTTGAGATTACACAAAACTAGTCTTTATATCATGTATGCACTCTGTGCATGTCTTGAAAGGATGTGAATTACATAGAAGTCTTTGGTTCGAAGATGAACTTGCCAGGCTTAAAAGTGGAATTGCCACCCCAGAAGTCACAGAAGTGAACCATGGTTTCTGAAGAATCATTTCTTAGTTTCTCTTCATCCAATGTTTGTTGCATCTAGCATGGCGAATTGCTAAAAATGCCTATAATTTTCTAGGTCCTGTTCACAATAATCTTAAGGTTGGTTACTGCCACCGGACATTTTTATGCCTTTCAATGCACTGTTATATCTAATTAAATTCTGATTGTACTGGGGTATTTTGTTTTAAGTTACTAGAGAATTATCCTCCTAGGATATTTTGTTTGTCTTATTATCCATGAGTCTTGTTTGAAGTTACTATTGATTATGAAATATTATGGATGATACTTGCCAACATCTGGTTCTTAAAAATTGCTGCTGCTGGTGGTTTGATTATGGGTTTGGCATATATGTTTGAAAATATGTTTATGCCTACCTGAGCATGACTCTGTTTTCCTACTACTCATATGTTGGTCGAGCATGACTCTGTTTTGACGCGCTCACTCTGTGTTTTGCAGATGAATTGAGGAGCCTGGTATTCTTGGAGAATGAAGGATTCTTTCTTGTGTAAACAGACGTTTTCTTTTATGCTTTATCTCCTTTGATATCAATAAAAATCAGGATGTTCGTTCTGATTGTGTGAACACTTTCAATTTCATAGCGCTAGCCACGCTCGTGCTTGCTACTTTTGAGTTTTGACTGAAACACACTTGGGTAGGTGCTGTTATTGCCTACGTCTTTTCTCAATGCATATCTGGGACAGAGTTGAGGGTTTCCCTTGTGTTTTTTTGGCATGTGATTGGAGCTATTGCTTAAAATATTCAATTACTCATCAAGTCTTAAAATATTCAAGAGTTTGATTGAAAAGCAAACTTGTTTGGAATATCTTTTAAAAAACATAAAATAAAATAAAAATAATTCTGTTGTGATTAGCCGTATAGTCGAGTCAGGCATTCATGATTGGTTGAAAAGCAAACTTATTTGAAATATATCTTTTAAAAAAAAAGTTTCTTTTGTAATTGGTGAGAGTAGGCGCCCGTACTTGATCACCTCGTATGAACGTTGAATTTTACGTAATCTTGTACGGAGCTTCTCATACGGTGGCATGCAAGCTGATGGATGGTTAAATATGTGCCATGTGCGATTCAGGTTTTATATGAGAAATGTTATCTATCAATACCGATGGTCATATAATCATATTTATTATGTGACATTAAATGGTTGGTAACGTGTGTTAGAGCATCTTTAATGTATAGTCAAGGTCGAATGTCATGACTTAAAGTTCAATAGGAGAGAGATATACATAAAAAAATTGATGAGTCTCATATGTTTCTTATTTTCTTTTTCTTTTAATCACTTTAATCTTTTTTACTCTACTTTTTCTTCACTTTTTCTTCATAGTGTGAAATGTCATATTTACATTCTTTTTTACCATGTCAATTATTATTTTATTATTATTTTTAAATTTGTCTCTATCTCTCTCATCTTTTTTAAATTTTCCTCTATTTTTCTTCACTTTTTTCACTCTTCCCACTCAATTTCTCTCTTATTTTTCTCTTTATATTTCTCATGTTGAATTTTAAGCTATGACATTCGACCTTGACTAAATATTGGGAATGCTCTTAGTGGTCATAATCACAATTAATGATCGAAAACATTATTTTTTAAAAAACATTAAGGGGAAATAAACTTATAATAACAACGAACGTTAAACTAATTTTTGTTGAGGCAATATAGAGTAAAGTTTTTGACCGGGTCCATCATCTTCTTACTCGTCATTTACACGAACACACGCATAAAAAGGTAAAAATGTTTTATAAATATCTGTTACCTCATTTGGAATAACGTTAATGGAAATTTTAAATAAAAAAAGACCATAAAATTATGACAACCAGCAGGGATTAAAAATGAGAGAGAGAGAGAGAGAGAGAGAGAGAGAGAGAGAGAGAGAGAGAAATTGTCTTGTAGATAACCTGTAACCAAGTTCCTATTGGAACACACAAACAAAATAAAATTGTATTGCTGCTAATGCTTCACATATAATAATTTACTCAAATTCTAATAGGATCTTTCTAGTCAAAACACGACTGTATCACATCCATGTACTATAAAAGGAAACTCCAACAAGCCCTTGACATTAAACAATCTTACTGAATTGAGCAGCAGAGCATCCCTGGAGGTCTTACAGCCCTTTCCCTTGTAGGGATCCTGCCGATTTTGCATGCATCCGAGGTCTTATGGTGATACATTGAAGTGAAAAAGCCAAGAGATGACAAAAGCCAGGACCATGCAAGCAAGAAGAATATTCAAGAGTCGACGCCCACGCCAGAAACTTTGAGTCTCTGGGAGGGTCACAGATGGTTCCACTGCAGCTATATTAATTGCTATGTTTTCTGTGATAGGCTGCTCGCCAACTACGTTTGTAGCAGTGGCACCACAGATTTCGCAAGTTCTGCATAAAATGATAAGTGGATTCAGTGCAGCAAGAGAAGTGAATAAGAATTGTAGAGAATGTACAATCAGAAAAACAAGAAAACTCATTCAAGGTGCTGAGACAACGAGAGCTCAAAATGGACGAATCCTCATTCCTCATTGAGAAATAGACAAGAAAGAAATGAAAAAACAAAAATGGCATCCGTGTTTCTTGGAACTTCTAGTGGCCCCTCTGATCTTGCAAGATGTTCAAATAATTATGAAATTATCAAGCTGATTCAGCTAGAAAAAGAACATTTTTGGTCTAAATTCCAACCAAATTACCTAGCAGTTTAGATCTAGTACCAGCCATTTCTCATCCAAAGAGATTATGCAGCTTGAAATTCTTGCCATTTTACATATGCAGGACAATTTTGGCTCAAATCTGAACAAAGATCGAGAAAATCTAGTATTTTGCACTTTTAGCAGCATATTGATAGTTTCTTTCCCCTGTTCTCTCTCTCTCTCTCTCTCTCTCTCCCCCACCCTCCCTCCCTCCCACCCCCACCCACCCCATCCCAATGGGGAATTAAGATAAAAACAAATGTTACTTTGGATGAACAGCCGAGTCCAGGGTGAGAACGCTTTCAGAGTTCTTAAATCATGTCCGACCCGATATGGGATATCCTAGTGTGCCTATGTGGGTAGATTTCCTCATTTCCCAATCCAATACCAGAAAAACTAACCACATTTTATGTTGATAATGCTATTCTTGATCCAGTGGAGAGCCCATGCCAGTTGTATAGCATGTTCACGTTCGTATTGAAACAAATGTACTGAACAATCTGCAAGTTGCAGTATGGGTGGTTTATGAAAAGAACAAAATTTTTGCCAAATTTGTTCGTATGACCAAAGGTTGGGCGTCTCTTCCGATCTGGAAATGATGAAGATAAATAATAATTTAAAAAGCATGAGATGTGACATAATTCTAGACCAGAATTTCAAATGGTTGTTGAAAATACCAATCTTCAGGATCGAGGATCTCCCAGCACTGGAAGAGGTAATGAGGATCCCCTACATTGAAAGAGGTAACAAGGGACCATGTCGACACCGTGCAAGGAGATAACTATACCAATAATTCAGAGCATGTGCATCAGTTGAATGTACTACAAAAGCTGATGAAGCAAATCAGAGAAATCAATTCAAAAACTGAAGACTTGAGAACCCGTGTCACAACCTAGTGTTGAAAATGGGAAGGTTAGACCAATTTGTAGAATCATGGGATTGATGGTTTTGACTCGAGATAGAAAAATGAAACAAAGGGTTTTTATGGGTGAAACTGGCAGTGACAACAACAATCCAAAGGCTTCACTTCATGGGATGCATTACTATAAGAGGGTTCAGATTGTGAAGGAAACAGAATTTACTGAAAGATTATCAGCCTTAGAGTGGATGATACACAAGAAAACCAGTAAACAAAAATATGCATAACAAGCAATGGCTTGCAGTTCCCCCCACTCCTCAAATCGGCCTGAAAGCCACTTGAAACTAGAGCAGTAGAACTACTTTCAATTTGTAAAGTTGGAGACACGTTGTCCTCTTTCTAACGTTTGCATTCTTTTGGACATTAATGTCTATTTGATACCATCAGACAATGAAACGACAAATCATTAGGGGACATCAACAAACAAGAATGACAAGAGAGCTGGACACCAACTAGCTTAATATTGTTGATAAAAATAAAAGTGCAGTAAAAAATTCTCAACACTGTTTTTCAAATTTACCTACCGATTTGAAGTTTTGAACTGATGAATTAATGCATGAAACCACGAATCTATAATCTCTTAACTTTTACTTTTCAACATTCATCAATTCTAATATAGATGAACTGTAACACAATAACGATGGTATAGCAGCAAAAAGTTTATTCTTGAGAAATAAAAACAAGCCGTCAATGAATGTGGTCACAATCCAGAGTTATGGAATGTAGCAACAGTAACCAGGCCAATAACATTAAAGAGATTTATATACTCTCAATCTGTATCGTTTCTGATTAATACACTGGCACCCCTTCTAATTTGAAAATCTTCAAAAACCTCTTGTATTTCATCTTTAACAGGTTCCCCTCTACCCTTGTCAATTCCAAATTTATATAAGAAATGGTATGTGCTACTTGAAGTATCCCTCGTGTTGATGCTTATATCTGACTAATAAAATTCGAAGTTTAAAATAACCATTCCAAAAGATTCGTCCAAGCATCAGAATCTACAATTTTTACCATGAAAAATGGCGACCAAGAAAATTAGTTACAGAGCAACCAACAACATTCATGTGCATTCCAATGACGGACCAACAAGGGTGGTAGAAAATGTTTCACAAACTGCATCCTAAATTTATTCGGGGAACTTAAGGTTAGTCTGTTCTATGCTCTAGCAGATTGAAATGAGAAAACGCAACCACTTTCATCCTTGTTTAGACCTTAATATCCATTCTATGCTCTATTCTTTTAAGATCACAGATAACTGAATCCTCCCATTATATGAAAATATACAAGCTAAATTACAGTATCTTTCAATTAATAACAGAAAAATGAATGAAAATATGAATAAACAAACTTACCTGTCTCCTTTGAACCTGAACCAGGTTTCAGCACAACTCTTATGAGCAGTCCCCAAATCTCCTTTACAGCTACAACCCAACTCAATCAAAACCCCACTAAATTCTTCATCTCCTCGACTCGAATCACAACTTGCATTCTCTTCCGCACTCAAATGACAAATTCTACAGACCCGAATCACTCTCTTTTGTTCCAAAATTTTCCGCATTTTCAGCTCCAGCTGGCCACACTCGAGATCAATCTCTTCAGACTCGGAATTCACCGGAAAATTGAACTTCTGCCGGCGAATGCCCTTTGCCCGTCTGCATTTTTGGCGCTGCCCATCTGCCACGGCCGTGATGGCTACGGCAGAAGACCGCCGCGTGTGGTTTTCGTCGGAGTCACTGTCGGAGAAGCGAAAGCTACTCCCATCTGTCGTCGTCTCGCTACTGCATGCCATAGAGGGCCTCCTCCTCCGCCGCCTCCGCCGGCGGCGCTGACGACGAAAATCATTACCACCGCCACTACCAACACAAAAATTTGCTTCGATATCTATGTGGGCAGCCTCCAAAGTAGTCATTTTAGGCCAAAATCACAGTCTTGGGTGCAGATGAAAAAGCAAAGTTGAATTCATCATGAAAAATGTGAGTGAAAAAAAAAAGTTAAGTTGGTGTCTTTGTAACAGAAGCCTATGCAGACAGAGAGAGAAAAAGCTGTACATATATAGAGAGAGACGCAAAGGAACATCTTTAATGCGTCGAGTGACACAAAATATTATTATTAAGGTTGTGATTTTCTGATAGTGTAATTTTCTTTGAAATTTTGCAAGGAGCGAGCTTTTTTCCCCTCCATTGACATGTCTACATATTTTATATTATACATATTTTATAGAGTTTATTAGACACTATATATATAGCAGAATCTCATTAAACACATATCTAATGAAAGTCTACACAATTCATTAGAAACTATCAGATGATGTCCAACATTCTATAGAAGAACTATTGACTTATCACCATTTGCAAATACTTATTGAGGTCCCCAAACTTTAGTTTGTTGAAAATATGACTGCTTAACCTTTCCAATTAGCCTTTAATCTATTTGAAAATGCAGTATCGGTGAACATGTAACTGAAAACTTGCCACTACAAACATTAATCGTAACCAACTTTAGTTTGATTTAAAGTTGATTAATATTAACATTGAGAGTTCAAGTTGTTCGAATTATGATGCAGTGTTTAAATACTCAACTTTCAATCAAAAAGTCATGAGTTCGAGTTACATTCATCCTTTCCCTTCTTTCTGTGAAAGTTGTTTGAGATGTTAGTGTTACTATTGATAGTTACCATCAATTAATGCTTAAGTTTTATACTCCCTCTGTCCCACTAAGATAAATTTATTTTTTTATTTTCGTCTTTTCTAAATAACTATATAGTCAGTTTCCTTATGAGTATAATTTATTTCTTAGTTAATTAAAATACCCTTGTTTAAAATAGATGGAATATTAAACATTATAAATAGACATTTAATCTCTCAATATAAGTTAACATTTCACACTATAACATGTTAATTATTGTAAGGATAAAATAAGAACAAAAAAAAAGTTTATAATTCCAACTACATTTAATATGTTTCTTTAATCGATTAAAAATTGGTGGCTGCTTATCTTTGTGGAAAGGAGAGTGTCTTGTAATGGCGTAGGATGAAAATGTGCATTTTTAAAGGTTTGGGATTTAAAAATCATACCACGTGGAAAGATAGAGAGCAGAATTTTAAATTTATCCAATTAACTGAATTGATTGAATCATTATATAGATACAACAGTATTCTTTAAAGACCTAGTCCAAGTGGGCTATCAAGGCTTCCTTAGACTAACATAAATTTTCTTTTAAGTTTTGAACGGGATGTCACTTCTATAAATCGATATTTATTTATCTTCAATATTATGGTGGGTACAATTTATTACATATTTCATTTATTAATTTCTCCCAGAAATTAAGCCAAACATAAATTTAAGAAAACCAGAGAAAATCTTATGCATAATCAAATGCCATCCACTTTCATTAAATGGTATACATTATAATAATAATAATAATAATAATAATAATAATAATAATCAGAACTGATATATCAACTCACATAATAATGTATATATGCTCTTTCGTTATACTGGTTTCCACTCTTATCCAATACTGTATAGACATAAGGAGACATAATTACATAGGAGCTGGAGCACAATCTACAGGTGAAGATGGAGCAACAGCAGATATCGGACCATCAGCAGCAGAAATCGGACCAAAAGCTGCACCAGAACTTTGAATTTGAGCCATTGAACGGCGAGAGTTTGTTCGTTGCAATTTGCAAAGCTCAGGTAAAAATGCTCCTGTCAATTATTTAAAAAACAACACATTAGAAGATGCCAAATGCAAATAATCACTGGTTTTGACATTTGAATTCATAAAATTTCTAGTTAAGTTTTTAGATGAAGTGGTTTGGTGTGAGTATTGACTATTGACCGCCTCTTCGAGGGGTTGTGTTCATCACCTTCTGCCAGAGCCAAGTTGTAGTAAAGATCAACAATGTTGGGACAGTTCTGGTAACACTGGGGTGAGCAAAGCTTAGCAGTGAACCGAGCATCGAGGAGGGTATCTGATGAAATCCCGATAGATCTTCTATCAACGCCACACGCACTAACGCATTCATCACCCTCAATATAATCGTGCAAGTTCATTGCAACCACTTCAGACGTCTTACATTGGAAACCCATAGTTCCATCATTTGATGCATATGTTTCCAAAAGGCATCGCTTCCCAGAGGACGCGATTGAGAATGAGCACAACCCAACAGGCAGTTGTTCACATGCTAATTCCCCTGCAAGACAAGAAGAGAAGCAAAAACGTTACCATGGAACATGACGATGAAGCGAATTTTGAGGGGAAGAACTCGTGTCGAAGATTACCGAGAGCTCCTTGGAGGAAGAGAGAAAAGGCAAGGAAGATGAGCATTTTCATTGTCTGTCGAGATGCTTGATATTTGCTTATGAAAAGATGATTTTTTCTTGTGACTTGATGATGTTGAGAATGGAGTGAAGGGATTTGCCTGTAGAGGATACATGCAGGAAGTGGCTTTTATAGTGTGTTCTGTTAGGTGGAGGCCTAGAAAAATGACAATATAAGGTATTCTTCCATATTATATAGAATTTGGTTGAAGGAATCTGTGTCCTGTTCTTTAACTTGTCATGTCTTGTAAAGAGACCTTTTGTCTACTAACTAATTATGTTCTGAATCTATTTTACATACAAGTTTGAACAAGCCTTTAACCTTTGCTAGTGTTGTCGAGGTACAAAATGATATTGTAGTCAACAAACTCAAAATGGGCAAGTTATGCAAAGTGTTATCCTCGTACGTTAACAACCCTCTGCCTTCGACTATGTTCAAGAGACAAAATAGAAAAACAGAGACCACAAAATTCATGATTTCTGAGGATAAATTTGATAATACAGACATACCAAGAACATGAAGTGAGCTGTAAACAAAACAATTCAGCATTCATAAAGAAATAGACAATGGTATAAAGATTGGCAACTTTACCTCTGCCCTCCGGCTTCCAAATTCCATGGGGAACAAGATAAAAGTCTAACCAAACGTAACAAGTTAAACAGACAGAGATTTCTTCAACCAAAATACCATACATTATGCCAAAATACTTCTCAAACACTACCTTACCACGTCATTTTGCTGAGCCTCCACCGGTCCACCATTCTGCCAGTAGATACACCATAAAAGCCATCTTCTGCATGCAAGTTCTGCAGGAAAATCACTTTCATTCCATTCCCAACCTCATCAACCCACAAGAGAAATCAACTTTTGTAAAGCAAAAAATCAAGCTTCTTTATGAAAATGAAAATTCTCGTCTTTTTCGCGTTTACTCTCTTCCTCCAGGGAGCTCTTGGTAATCCCCAAAAGTTCTTTCCCTTAGTTAGCTCGATGTCTCATTCTGGCTTGTAACTAATGTTTTTATTTTTCTTATTTTCTTGGACGCAGGGGAACTAGTCTGCGAGGAATTGCCCGTTGGATTATGTTCTTTCTCAATTGCATATTCTGGAAAGCGATGCTTGCTGGAGACATACACATCAAATGATGGGAGATTGCAATTCCAATGCAAGACTTCTGAAGTGGTTGCAATGAACTTGCACGACTATATCGAGTCAGACGAGTGCGTTAGGTCATGTGGAATAGACAGAAAAGCCATTGGCATTTCATCAGACTCCTTCCTTGAGCCTCACTTCACTGCAAAGCTATGCTCCCCACAATGTTACCAGAACTGCCCCAACATTGTTGATCTCTACTACAACTTAGCTCTTGCAGAAGGTGATTTCCACAACCCTCCATTCACCCAAACACCAAAAAGACCTTTTTCTGACCTGGGGCATTTAAACAAACATATGCCAGATTCTATACTTTTCCAACATTGTATAGATTCATACATTCCACAGAAAAAATAATTGTTACTAACATGAAATTTTTCTGAAACAGGAGCATTTTTCCCTGATTTGTGCATACCTCGACGAGCGAATTCGCGCCGGTCAATGGTCCAGATTCAAAGTTCTGGAGAGGCGTTTGGTCCTATTTCTGCTGCCGCTGGTCCTATATCTGCTGCAGCTCCTGCTTCAGCCTCTAATGCATCGTCTTCAACTGTAGATTGTGCTCCAGCTCCAATGTGATCTCATCCCTATATGCTGATTTTGGAATTTGGTTCATTATAGCAGTTGTAATTATTTATGCTATTTAATGAAAAGTTGGACTACATCCGATACTGATTGTGCATGAATTCCGTGGTTAACATATAAGAGTTGTATATTCTACCCCGAAAAGTTGTCATCTCCAGAGAAAGGGACATATTTACGTAAATATTGGTGAGTGCGTACAAAATTATATTACAAACCAATTATAGCTGGTCACACATTCTCTTTTATTGTCAAAACTAAAAAAACTGAAAATCTAAAAAAAAAAAATGTGTAAAATGAGGGAGTACATGCAATTTGAAACAGTGGAAAAAATCATGTCAAGTAGTTAGATTAACTAATTCAACGGCTTGAAACCATGGAAGTTTATGCAAGTGTCAGTATTAATTAGTACTCGTAAAAGAAAAATGCACAGTCAATTAATGGTGACTTTTTTTTTCTGGACAATGCCAGCGAAACAATGAACACTTCATTCGAGTTCGAAATTTCTCTATATATTGTAAATTGGGTGCGGAGTGTGGACAAAATTGTCTTTTATGAGTTGACAGTATTGACGAGTGATTCAATCCTGTGTACTTTGTGTTAATTGTCATTGAGTTAGACTGCCCTAGCAACAGGTCTCCACTCATTTTTGTTGATGAAAGTGGCTTTCTTTTGTAAGATATGACAATTTCTAAGGTTTTTTTTTTTTTTTTTCTTAAGGACAATTTCTAAGTTTTGCAAAGAAGAAGAGGTGTGGCTATGCAACAATGAGAATGAAGAATGTGACTGCGTGTGTGCGCGCCCCCCAAAAAAGATACTAGTACAATAACAATTGTTTTAAGAAAACAGATTGTCTCTACTGTGAAGACCGATATATTCAAGTGACACTGATTAGGCGCTACTTGGGATCCACGCCAACGCATGAAAAATCCATGTAGTTGCACAGGCCGCATGGTGTGGCCACATAGCCGAGGCCAGTGTGGCCGCAACAGCCGCATGGATCTTCCATACGGCCACATAGATTCAAGGTGGCGCCCAGTCAGCACCACCTGGATAGATCTGTTTGTACAGTAGATACATATCTGTCTTTTTAGAAAGATCAAGTATAGTAATATCAACAACTCGTGACACAAGTCTAAAAATATATTAAAAATAATAATAATAATAATAATAATAATAAAGAAAGAAAGAAATTCAAAGTACAGTACCGTTTGACACATTGGGTACACTTAATGTTAAGGTGAAAAAAGTCAAAAACTCATGCACATTTCTCTCACCTCAATTTTTTTTTAACCGTTACTTGGAAAAATGTTTTTGCCTCGTGTCTTTTTTAAATGGGCTTTTTCGCCATAACCTTTTTCCTTTTGACTTTCTTTTTCCGCTACGAGAAGTGCAATATGGAACTCCAAAACTTCAACCGAATATAATTATTCCATGATATGGTGGAACACGCTTTTGAAAATCCAGTTCAAAGATCCCACATTGCATCAAGTTAATATACGTTTGGATGAAATAAGTAATAACTCTCTCAAAGGTCCATTATTTCCAACCTTTGAAAAGAAAGAAACCTCGTGCAAAACCAATGCAACGAAGAATATGCAAAGTTTGGCTGGTAAAATGCACAAAATTAATAAAATGTTCAATCGATCTCCTAAAGTAACCAAACATTTACTTAGCTCGTTTAAATTCTCTCTCAAACTATAAAAGTGGAAAAATGAAAACCAACCAATCACACATAACAAGGGGAAAAATAAGAATTAAGTTGTGTAAAAGAATTATTTTATTTTATTTCATTTCATTGTTTTTTTTTTTCTTTTTGTTTGTTTAACTTTATGCAATAGTATGGCAACCGTGTCATTTTGACAAAATTGAAGCTCAATTTTAACATAACTGGATTGCATGCTCCTCAAATGCAAGGAATTATGTAAGTCGGTGACTGCGGCATCAAATTGAAAGATAGCAACACTTTCGTAGGGTGATAAAAAAAACACTGAATTTGAAAGGAAAAATAAACATTACTTGTACCGTTTGTAGTAGTGAAAATATATTAAGCGTATGTTTTTTCATAAATGCATTATTAAATTTCATTTATTTATATTAACGGTCCATAAATTTTATTTATCATCACATTATGATCCCTATCCTATTTTTCCAACAACCTTCTATCGAGTGTTACTTCTTGTCTCAAATAATAATGTTCATTCAAATTTTTTTTTTTTGCATGTGTATAATAACAAAACGGTCCTGTGAAACTTATTTAAATTTTTTTTATTATGCACATGTATTAGGTTTTGTGTAAATATATATAAATATATATATATATTTGTATTCATAATGATGTGAATTTAAAATTTAATTTCAATTATAATAGTATTTCAATTAAATTGTTGCAAAACAGACCTTAACATTTTAATAGTTAAATATATATTTGGAATAGTTAAATATATATATTTGGATGAACTCAGAAAAGTATAAATTTCACAAAAATTGGAGAGTTATTTGTTTAATTTAAAGATTGGGGATGGAAGTACAAATGAAAGCTAAAGTTTAAGACCTTTGGTGCAAATTACCCACGTCAATTATGTCCACACCTACCTACTGCTATGACACGAGTCAAAGCCACAGCGCATGCCACTCATTTTCAGTCTCCATCATCATCATCAATATTAAACAAACATATTTGGAGAAAATAATGTTTTCTTCTTTGAAGGTTAACCAAAATTTATTTGTCTGTGCATGGAGGATTCCAAACCCTGAATGATTTATAATTTGATATCTACATCTTATATAAATCTTATACAGTATGTGAATTCAAATGATGAAAAGTTGACATTATCTCAACATTTTTGGCATGTTCACACCCTTTACTTCCCAGCTACTTCATTCTCTCTCTGTCTCTCTCACACACACACGCTTTGGGGAATTTAGTAAGCAAAATTTTTTTTTAATAATTATGTATCAGATTTGGGAATTTTGGTCTCCTGCATTTTGCTAAGGTAAACCCAAGTGCTTTTTGTATCTGTAAACTTTGTATTCTGAGTCTTACTTGTACGCATTGAGTTGATTTCAAGAATTGATTTCCAAACCAAATCACGTAATTGCCTAATCGTAACGCAATGTTTCTTTCCTGTTTCCCGTGAAAGTTACATTAAGATTATACTGCAATCAGTGAGATGCTGACATTTACTAGTTTTTGCTTCATAATTTTGCTACCTTTCTGTTTCCTCTACGGATTCAACTAGGCAACATTTTTGTAAACAACTGTTACGGATTTTATCCAATTTCTAGGAATTCTTAGTACTTAAGCTGCAAGCTGCTAAGTTCTGACCATTCCGGTTACAGAATTCTTTACTCCCCTTTGTTGCGACGTCCTAATATTATTCAAGTATTAGTTTGGTTTATCGATGTGTTTGTTTATAATTTCATAAGAAAATTCACAGGGATTGTGTTATTTGTGAAGGTAACTGCAGCATTTTATTGAGCAATAATCTGGGTACTTGGTAGAGCACGATGGCTAGACCACTTAGAATGCTTTGGTTTCCGATATTGCTGTTACTCTTGCTAGAGAACAGTACAGGAGTATTCTCAGCTTCCAAGTACTTAGTTGGGCTTGGAAGCTATGACATTACTGGTCCAGCAGCTGATGTCAACATGATGGGATATGCCAACACAGACCAGATTGCATCTGGAGTTCACTTTAGGTTGCGAGCCCGTGCATTCATCGTAGCGGAGCCTCAAGGAAATCGGGTTGTTTTTGTGAATCTTGATGCTTGCATGGCCTCACAACTCGTGACAATCAAAGTACTTGAGAGGTTGAAAGCAAGGTAGTCAAAATAAGTTTTAACTCTCCACATCCGCAACTAGGTTTGCAAATCCATTCTGAAGCCTATATTATATTCCATGCATTAATTTGGTAATGCTTATGTGCAACTAAAAATGAAATTATTATATTGTGTTTCCTGATACAATATATTTTTCAGTAATGAACAGAGTGGATTGCCAAATAAGCATCTATGTAGCTGAACTTCAAATTTACTGGGAAAAAGGCTTAAATTTTTGCTACCACTTCTAGAAACTTAATGTAACGTTACAATGTTTAGCAATGTTCTTAATGCAGTAGGTATTTGAGAAGATCCTTGTTGATTTTCTAGGTACGGGAATCTTTACACAGAAAGTAATGTTGCTATTAGTGGAATTCACACACATGCTGGCCCAGGGGGTTATCTTCAATATGTTGTCTACCTTGTAACTTCACTTGGTTTTGTGAGTCAATCATTTGATGCACTTGTTGATGGAATTGAGCAGTCCATCGTACAAGCTCACAATAACCTTCGTCCAGGATCAATATACGTGAACAAAGGTGATGGAATTTTCTTATTATTTATGTTTGGTGTTGTTTATTTCACCTTTTCTTTTAACATTTGGATTCGTGTAAGAAATGAAAATTCTTTCTACAGTAATTAATTTTTCCACTCTGTCATCTGGGATGTGCAATACAGAAATTGTTCCAACCAATTTATCTTCCAAATCTAGCCTCTAGGTTCTCTTTTAGTGTGTGCTTTTCTTCTTTTACGTATCTGGTGACGTTCCTTCTCGAGACCATCTTAAAGCTATGTTTTACTGAACAACCTAAAATCTCTGTTGCCTTTTTTTTTTTCTTAAATAATATTTTAGTACAATTTGGGGACTGATGGTGACTTGAACCCATGTCAAATATCTGGTAAGGGTGCCTTTACCACTAAGACAAGCCACCTTGGTCAGTTTAAAATATGAAGCTTGGATGTTGTAAGTATTTTGCATTCAAAAGCATGTTCTCAGTGGGCATGATTTTGAAGAGCACATTTTTTATTGATTTTGAGCAGCACATGGGATTCATTTTTATACTCATTGCACTCTAGAATCTTTCATTTGTTCCATTTATAATATGATATTTCCCTTTGCTGTACTCTTTGCTACTATGCTATTTTTAAACAGTGAAATTCTAAATAATTGGTTCTACATTTTTCTTTATTGATGGGGAGTGTTCCATTTCAAAGCTGATTCTTCTAAATGTATTTTCTTTAGCCAACTTTCTGTTCAACACTGGCCCAACTTATGTTTGCCTAGCTGGCCTCGTTCTCAGTGTTCAGGACCATGTTTAAAATAACCACTAACTTTTACTTAAATTGTTGAATTGCATTTTATCAAGTCCCATCAATATCAGAATAGCTATGTGTACATCCTTTAGCTTGCTTTTTTTTTATTCTATTTTACCGTTATCCTATTGTGCTTGTTTCTGGGGACTGGCATTAGAGAGCGTCAGGACTCAGGAAGTTATCTTGAAGAATTGTGGGTAATGCTATTATTTGACCCATATGCTGTTCTCACCTATCATTTTTTGCCTTAAATTACAGGAGAGCTTTTAGATGTTGGAGTTAATCGCAGTCCAAGTGCTTATCTCAATAACCCTGCTGGAGAACGCGGCAAATACAAATATGATGTAGATAAAGAAATTACCCTTTTGAAGTTTGTTGATGATGAGTGGGGTCCAGTAGGCAGCTTCAATTGGTTTGCAACGCATGGAACTTCTATGGGCCGAACAAACTCATTGATAAGCGGGGACAACAAGGGGGCTGCTGCACGTTTTATGGAAGACTGGTTTGATCAGAATGGTGGTGGGAAGATAGTTTCTGATGTACCTAAGGCCGAAGAAATCCCATTAAAATTTTCAAATATTATTCCAGTTATAAATAAAAACAGTAAGTTTCCACACGCTTACCTTGATATTTCAGTTTCATATGTAAAATACGATAACACGTTTGAAATTTTGACTCCTAGAACTTTGCCAGTTGTCCTGTGCTTGTAAGTGCAATAATAAAGGATTGCTTGAAAAATTCTACTTATCTAGCTGCTAAAAATTTTCAAACGGAAATATACTTTGCCTTGCAGCATTATAATTTTATTTGGGCTCTTGTTTTCTGTCAATATTCCAACTTAATCCAGGCAGGATTCTGTTTCCTTCTTAGTGCTGCATTTGGACCTCTTTAAGCCAACTGCTTTACTGTCGTTCATCTAAGTTCCTTAAATTTATATAGCTTCCATAAGTTATCTCTCCATTAAGACCGTATAATACCACGTGGGAATATATGTATGAGGAGGCGCAGAGAGAATGTTAAGTCGGTGCATAAACATTAGTCTAGCTTGCTTTAAGTTACTAAGGATAGTCAAACATGCTCTATGAAACTCAGACGTGAGAAGGAGGTGAATGAATTTCAACTGATTCACTTCTATCTTTGTGGCTGTCTAAATGCAGATCATGAATTACGTGAAGTTGCTGCTTCTTCCCAACCTGATTCGGACAAACCTGTTCGCGTACGGAGCTCTCTCAAGGAAGCTAATAGACCTAGATTTGTATCTGCATTTTGTCAGAGCAATTGTGGAGATGTTAGCCCAAATGTGCTTGGTGCCTTCTGCATAGATACAGGGTTACCCTGTGACTTCAATCATAGTACCTGTGGTGGGAAGAATGAGTTATGCTATGGGCGAGGTCCAGGGTATGCATATTTTCACAGTTCAAGACTGCTAAGCTTAAAAATAAAATGTCCTTTTGCTTTTTACTTATTTGAACAAGTCACATTCAAGTAGAACTAACTTTTATGGTGCCATCAAATTCAACCCTTATCTCCATCTTCGATCAGTAAAAAAAAAAAAAAACTATTTCTGGACTTCATGTGTAACTGAATGGATTTATAAGTGAAGCCTTCAAGATCTGTCAAACTGCCCTCCCATTGCAGAAACCAAAACTGCTACTTTGGTGTTTCCTTCCAAAATTGGTTGTGCATTATTCTGAAACTATAATCTTATCTCTCTTGCATGGTAGGTACCCAGATGAATTTGAAAGTACACGCATCATTGGAGATAGACAATTCAAGAAAGCGGTTGAACTTTTCAACAAAGCATCAGAGCAAGTAAAGGGTAAAGTTGATTATCGCCATACTTACCTGGACTTCTCCAACCTTGAGGTGACAGTTCCTAAAGCTGGAGGAGGTACTGAGGTTGAGAAACCTGTCCGGCTGCAATGGGATTTGCATTTGCTGCTGGTACAACTGATGGACCCGGTGCTTTTGATTTTAAGCAAGGAGATGACAAGGTACTGCAGTTTAATGCATATTACACGTCGGCCATCACAGTTCTATGCTCACATTAAGAATGTTGCTTATCTAACTTTACAACTTTGCAGGGGAATGCTTTTTGGAGGCTTGTGCGCAATCTACTCAAAAAACCAGACCAAAAACAAGTCGACTGTCAACGTCCAAAACCCATTCTTCTTGATACTGGTGAAATGAAATTGCCTTACGATTGGGCGGTGAGTTGCCATCACAGTATTCATTATCTTCATATGCAATTAGATATGGTATTCACAGTTATTTTCCAAAAGGAAAAAAGTTGCTATCCTTAAACTCAAGCTTTACGTGAACGGGAAATTTTAACTATCATTTTTTGTGGCATTGTGAAGCAATCATCTTATCCTCTGAAGACTTAAATCTTTTAACTCATTTCTTACTTGCTGTTGCCTGTCACGAACTGAGGTTAACAATAATTTGGTTTTGCAGCCGGCAATACTTCCAATCCAGATTCTGAAGATTGGGCAACTGGTCATTCTAAGCGTTCCTGGAGGTAGAAACTTACGTTTTTAACGATGAATGAGTTGTGAGCATACTGTTCTTATTTTAATGCCTGGAAGGTCCATCAAATCAATATTACTTAACGTTCACGAATGTCAACCTTTTGCCATCATGTGACAGAATTCACAACAATGTCCGGAAGACGGCTCCGAGATGCTGTGAAAACTGTGCTCACAAGTAGCAAAGAGTTTGATGCAAATGTCCATGTAGTGATAGCGGGACTGACAAATACATACTCCCAGTACGTAACAACCTTTGAGGAGTACCAGATACAGAGATACGAGGTCAGTGACATTCATGATAAAACGACACTCGTATGGAAAAGAATGGGACTTTTTTCATCTTATATTTTGTTTGGTTGTAATCTATTATCCACGACGTGTTTTCTCTAGGGTGCATCGACTCTATATGGTCAACACACTCTCACTGCCTACATTCAGGAGTTCAAGAAGCTTGCAACAGCCCTTGTCAGCGGACAAGCCGTGCAGCCAGGCCCCCAGCCCCCGGATCTGCTAGACAAGCAAATAAGCTTACTAACACCAGTTGTAGTTGATGCAACTGCTCCTGGTGCAAGTTTTGGTGATGTAAGGGTTGATGTACCCGAGAACTCGACCTTCAAGAGAGGTGACAATGTGACTGTTGTTTTCTGGTCAGCAAACCCAAGAAACGACCTCATGACTGAAGGTACGTACGCTCTTGTGGAGATACGCAAAGGAAAGGATTCATGGGTTCCTGCATATGATGATGATGATTTCTGCCTGCGATTTATTTGGTCGAGACCCGCTAAACTTAGTCCTCAAAGTTATGCAACCATAGAATGGAGAATACCTGAAACAGCTACTACAGGTGTATATAGAATAAGGCATTTTGGTGCTGCAAAGAGTCTTCTGGGGTCAATCCAGCATTTTTCAAGTTCTTCAAGTGCCTTTGCGGTGGCTTGACACATACCGTACACATTATTTGGCACGTATGTTTATCATGATGTAATAGAATAGAGCATTTATCAGTATAATTCATCATACTGACGTTGATCTAAAGGCAGCTTTCTATTTATTAGTTTCAGGGTTGAATTATCTTCTATATTAAGACAGCATTTTTTCATGCATTATATCTTGTTCCCTAAGCAAATTTCCAGCGTGATTATGAACGAGTTTTGAGTTAGAATGTCAAGAAGTGATGAAAACCATGAGGGAGGGACTAATGAATAAAATTATTAGTTTCTTGATCATTCCTGTTGATACAGATAAAGAGAAAAATGGGAAAATGGCAAGCACTCAAGAAGGAAACGGCATAACCAGGATAGGACTAAAAACTTTGATAAAGCAAGACGAAATTTCATATTTCCCTGGATGAAAACAAAACCTGGACTCCTACAGTAACTAACAGTTGAGATACAAAATCTCATGAGTCACATGACATTAGTTCAAGAGTTGGCATCTTCATCATCCTCTTCTATCTTGGGTGCCAAGTAGAACCTTATATGACCCAGCTCTGCAATCTTGTACTCGACTACAACTGGAAGTTCTGAGGACAGGCTGATGGTAACCGTGTTTGATAATGGAGTTGCCTTGGTGAAGGAGTTCAAGTACCTCAGAGCAAAGGTCAGTGATACAGGCTCGTTCATCTCAATGACTGTTGCATCTTCCGGCTGCATATTAGAAGATAAATAATTCACCATACCATAATCAGCCATGAAATGAGTTCATAATGGTCTACATAGAGTGATGCTATTTATCTAGACGAGAGACCGATATCACTACATTGGAAAATGAGTATATATATACATAAATACATAGTATTTATGATCTTCATTTATTCAATGACCAATGAAAAAATGACAACTAAACTAAAGACTAGTCTCCAACCTAGATAAATAACATTATTCATCTACATAGTATGGCCTAGAAGACCAAGTACCTTGTCCACTGTGGTATTTTGCCGACAAACAACATTTGCAGTCCCAATGTCACCTCTTGTTGAGAATTTTACACCTTCCTTTGTCACAGATATCACAACTGCAATCAATAATCAAACCAAAGGTCAACCTCCAAAAATGACTGCATAGTGCATATCGTAGCAGTAAGATCAGCATAATAGATTAGATCAAATTGTATGCAAATTGAGGTGCACGAGCCTATCTGACAACCATCAATAAGATCTTCTTGCATTATCTAAATTGTTGAATTATTCAAGGGCCGGAATGGCTAGCACCAGAGGAGTCGTTTTGATCTTGAATTCTGGGTCGAATAGCCAAACTGCTTACAACCAACTACTGCATTAGTAAAAGTATCACTAATAATCACCTGTATCACCAATACTGCTAAGATCTTTGCAGATTCTGGCAAACTCAGATGAAGGCATCCTAACTATAGCGTGGTACTCAGCTTCAGGAATTCCAAGATGCTCGCTGTCAATGTCCATTAGCTTCATCTCAAAATCTGATATCTTATCTTGAGCTGCAATAAAATAATTGCAGTACCAAAAAACAGAGGTAAGCAGATAAAATTGATAAACGTGAATAGAAAATTAAAACATGATCTTGAACCACAAAGAGCGAAAAGAAAAAAAGGCAGGACCTCTCATCAGTTAGATTCAGAATCACAGTATAATATACTAAGAAGGTATTATTACCACCATCTTTGTATATAGAAAAGTAACACAAGAAAAAAAAAACAATTTCAGGGCTCCGAATTTCACACAGCCGCCATCCAATTCATGTACCCAGAAAATCTTAAATCTTACATTATACAAGCTGCAATTAGCCTTGCACAAGATGGAAGCACTGGTTTTCGTTTGCAAAACTAAACTTTGAGATTATAACTAGAAAATGAATAGAATTTTAACAAAAATAAAAGAACAATCGACAGCTGAGAAACTAGTAGCAATAACACTGCTGTTACAAGTTCAAAAACTTGGGAAGAAAAGCCCATGAACTGTAAGCTGAAATAAGCGTTTATTCCCTAATTTTTCTTCAATTTACCAAAATCATGCCATGCCCTAGAAATAACCGCATAAGAGTATCTTATTATTTCCAAAGCAAAAACCTCATAATTCAACAAACTAATGAACAAAAATGTATAAACCCAGAACAGCAAAATTAGGGCACAGAAAAGCAAAAACCCAGTAAAATGAATGTCACATACTAGGGCTTTCGAACATGAAAGTGACAGTATCACTGCCGTCATCAGCCTTAATAGTGATAATATCATCATTCCCGGCGCACTTGAGCATCTTTGACATATTGCCCAGATTCATTCCCATGGAAATGTTCCTGTCACACCGGTAATGCTCGAAGCCCTCAGATCTAAGTAGTAACGCCACCAGCGCCACATGGCTGCTGTCCATGGCCTGAAGAGAAAACCCAGTAGCCGAGCAATCAAAATTCGCATCGTTTACAAGGTCCTTTATGGCCTCAAGAACCTTCTTCAACAGGCTCCCCTGTACTAGCCTCAGCTCCAACATGTTGGGTTCTGGCTATTAGGTCGGAAAACTAGGGTTAAGGTTTGACAATTGGGGAGGAAGTGAAAATTGGAAGAGCGGGAGGGAAAGAGGAATTAGGGTTTATATAAAGGAGATTGGTTATTGAAATTGAAGAAGAGTGCTCGAGAATCTAGGTTATGTTATTGGCGGGAGTGGGCAAAAATGGAAAATAATTAAGTTCCCGCCATTGATTTGGAAATTTCAGGTCTTTGGTCAAAACTCGCGTAGAGGTCGATGGTAGACGAGAAGTGTCGTTTTACACCTCTAAGACCATGATTAATGTTGGAAGAAACATGTTAAAGGGAAAAAGGTAATTAGAGGTGAAAAAGCTAATCTTAAATAATATATGGAGAGAAATATAGTCATTATAGTGTTTGATGATTTTTATTTATTTTTTAAAAATCTTTTAAAAATTATTTTGTGATTACCTTCTTTCATCATACAATTAATATAAAATTATTTACAAAATATTATTTTCTTTAACTCATTATACATTTTTTTGAAGGAAAGTGAGGGGGGAAGACCTTCTTTTACTCAATTCCCCCTCCAAAATAGATTTTCCCCCCATTTCTTCATAAACTAATTGATTTTATTGGGTCATTCAATATTAATCTTGTTTTAAGAATACAATTAATGTAAGAGGAAAAAATCTAAATTTGTGTTCCTCCCCTCCCCCCCCCCACTCAAATTGTATGAAAACTAGAGGCTAAAATTTTATTTTGGGGGAGGGGAGTGTAAATGAGTGGCTAATTCCCCATTGATCTTGTCCTACAAATATCTAATTTACATGTTTTTTCTACACCTTATTTAGAAATATATTCTTTCTCTTTACTTTTTTTCCCTTACATTAATCTTACTATGAGAGAAATGTATTAATGAATTGAAATTTCAAGTAGAATACGTAAATTGAACAACAGTTTAAATTGTGTTGTGATTTGATGCTTAAGTTTTCGTATTGAAAATTCGAGTTCTAATCTCATTCATCCTTCACCTATCTCTCCCTTTCTTATAAAAAAAAAAAAATTAATGTTACAACAAAATGGTGTACCACCAGCCTAATGTAGTGACATTGATGAAATTTTTAACTGGATTACCCGCTCTCAAATCGATACCCCATTATTGTTGAGCCCAAACCACCCTAGGATTTGAGACTCGTAGTCTAGTTACGTAATGGAACTGTATTTATAGTGATATTTTTTTAAAGTCAGATTATTGAATTTCATGCATACAGTGTATTTCTTTATGGGTCCAACCAGAATACACAATTGCAAGCCAGCCCCCAAAGGACAAGTCACGCACTGGGCCTCCATTGAACATTGAAAGAGACCGTAGCCAACCATTAGGCCATAAAGTGTACTCTTTCACTCCATGGATAAGGCTCTTCATTTCCTTGCTTCCTCCCCGTTGAAAAACGTTGCAAAAATATCTACCCATCCATCAAAATACCTAAACTTGTACCAAAAAAAAAAAAAAAAGGTGAAATGTTAAAACGTGAAAGAAATATCTTTTGTTGAATGTCACACACACATATATAACTTGAACTAGCTCAAATCAATGACGACATCTACAATCCCACCACAAGTGACTCACTGAAAAATATACAAAAGAAATTAGGGAAAAAAATGCTTTCTAGAGATTTTTAATATTAGGTGTGCTCTTCCGATCTTTAATTGAAATTTGAGAAAAAAATTGAATGATTATTAAATTAGTAGTAGCTGAAATTATAATGGAAAAAAAATAATGAAAATCAAATATGTTTGTAAAGTTTAACAAGATATTTTCTATTGGTTCATACAAAAAGTGTCATCCAGATCGGAAGAGCGTCG
>CAVNYN010203395.1:0-45817 GCA_963692815.1 Nyctanthes arbor-tristis | reverse complement strand
CTGAAGAAGGTTTGTTTTAGTATTTTGTGTGTGCGCATTGCATTTTGGGTTCCTTTGTTTGATTTCTATTTTCTCTAGGTGATGTGTATTTCGTTACCTATCTCCTTTCAAATAGTTTATGTAATTGGTTTTTTATTTCGAAGATTGAAAAAATTTGCCAATTTCGAAGATGGATACTGTGAAATGTTTTCAACCCATAGGAGTGTAAGAAATCAATTTACTTTGTTGACTGGATTTGGTTACATTAGTCAGACTTGAGTTTCAGAGTGGTGCAGGGTTGGGTACACTGACCTTGCTACGCGACCTAGGTGCAATTATATTAATCTCTGTTAAAAGTCTTCATAAAAAATTTCTAATTAGTTAATATTTTATTTTGAGTTAATTTCATCAGAAAAACTGACGTGGCTAGAAGATTTACTTATTAAACTTGTACAGCATTCTGTACTTTGAATATTGAGTTATGGCTAGACTACTTGATAGATTGAAAATTTTCTAACACCTTTATTGGTGCTGTATGTCTCATGTGGCTGCATGTATGCACGCCACGTGGCTTCATGTATACATGCAATGTGCATACACGCAGCCAAAGGGGACATTGGGTGCCATATGGGTGTTAGAAAATTTTGTTTGATAACTTATTTATCTTATTTGCTGAGATGTAAAATTTTAGTGATAACATTGCCCATAATGTTTTCTAATTGAAGGAAAAGATAGGCTATTCTGGTAGGCTCACTCTTTGAAGATGTGATAGGACTTGCAACCAGTTTAGTCTGCGTATCAGGCAAATCAAATATAGGCCTTGATAAAATTGTTATGAAACTCCTAGACCACATTGGTTTCATTCAGTAAGACTTTCTTATCTAATTGTCTTTTACCACTGGGTTCCTTAAATTTTCAGGTATTTCATCAGCTGTTCAAGCTGAGAGTCTTCGTGCTTTTGCAAAATTTTGTTCTCAGACAGATGAGAGCTCATCCCGTCGGCTCCTTGCTGAATTTCCTTCAGTTCTTGTTCCGTTGTCAACTGAAGACCAGGTTCTTGAGCTCCAGCTAATATCTCTCATTTTCTTCTCACGAATACTGATGATTCTAATTTTTATAAGATTTTATTAAGTGTTAAATGTAATGATTTCATAATTTTTTTATGGAATTGACATTTTTTCCTGTTCTAGAATGTACGAGCAGCTGCCATGAGCTGTATTGAAGAGTTATCTAAAGTGTGGTCTCGTATTAATGGCAGAAGATCAAATACAGGTAATTCCCCTTGAATTTATAGAATGTGCTTCCAGATCAATTCTTTTACTGGTCTTGTCACCGGAGAAATTTGCAGGAATGGACAGAGTCTCGTTGCATTATCTTGGGGAGCTATTAGACTTGATGATTCAGCAGAAGAAGATGATATTATCGGATAGGAATTTTCTTGCATCTTTCTTTACTTCTCTGCTTGGTTCCTCCGCTCATAGCCTTTTGGTGCAACATGCTATTGGAAATAGGTAATTTTTCTTTTTTTTAATGTTATTAATTTTCTTATTACCTACTTCACTAGAAAAACTCTCTTCATGCTTACCAGCATAACACCTTGAAGTCAGTTCTTGTTTGATGAGTCATTGCATATGCTTTGATCTTAATACATCATCAGAGAGACAGTTTCTTGGCATAATTTCTGGTTGCAATGCTGTATCATGAAAACTTCTTTGTCATCCCTTATCTTCATTGTTATGGTGATGTTAAAGCTGTACCTCTTCCCTTTTGCCAAATTCTTGTTGTCAGTACAGTTGTGTTTTCAAGAACTTATGCCGTTTATTATTATGACTGGAAAGTTAATGCACGATTTTAAAGTATCTTATACTGGTTACCACGTGTTTTTGGCACTTCTGTAGTGATATTATTTAACACATATATTTGAAGTAGTCATGGAATTACCAAGCAATCACAAGTTTGTGATCAATCCAGCAAATGACTCTCTTGCACGATTTTCAGATTTGATCAATCCACCAAAGATGAGATTCTGGCTTTCATGCTTTGTCATGCTTTAGGGCTGTCTGCTTATGGGAAGGTTAATATTTTATAATCTTAATTTTAAATCCTTGCTTATGTCGAGATTCTAGTATGATTGTGATTCAAGTAGATGATGGGCTTTTTAATTTGTATTTTTGTCCTTGTGGCAGCTGAAGATACTTTCTTTACTTAAAGATTTGGGAATTAAAATTGTGTGTGTTTCCGGAGTAAGATCATTACTCAATGATCTTTTAAACAGAAGAAGTCAGTACTTTTTTGGGAGCAATGGAGTGTCTGATAAACTGTCAAAAAATGAGGTTGACATCTTGTGCCTTTTGATTGAGGTAACTGCCTAAATTATCGTTTTGCAAAGATCAGCTTTTGGTAAATATGTAATGCAACCTTCAGAAAGGGGAAAAGTGGCATAAGTATTTTCATCTGTGTTTTAGAGCTGTACTAGGCATACTTCATCAGAAAGCAGAAACGATTATGAAGAAGATCCTATATTGAAGGCTTTGCAGGTCAGCAACTCCTCAGTATCCTTTCTGGTTAATGTTCCTTCTGACTGAATAGTAAATTAAATTTTCTGCATTTTCAGTTAAATGGAACATATGCTGAGGATCCAGCTTCTGTTGAGCCCTGTCTTACTGCTTTGAAAAATCTGAGCACTTCCCTGTATGGAGATATGAAAACTGAAACTCAGGTAGAGTTTGTTTTCAGATTTCTTCTCGATAATATGATATATGTGCTATGGCTATATGTTGTGAGAGAAAAAAATCATGCAACAGAGACTCGTCATATTATCTTCTGCAGTTCTGTTGCCTATCATGGTCACTATCATCTATTTCAGTAATGCTATTGCTACATGAGAATGAAGTAGATGACACAACCATTTAACATGCTAATTTGGAACACCTGCCAAGTTCTAACAAGTAAAACTAGAAACTAAGAACCGAAGCATAATACCTGAATTTGTCTACTCAACAACTGGTAATCTAATAAACTAGCCAGGGACAGTTATGACTGGATTCATTAAGGCTGCGCTGTGTGTTAGGTTTCCATTGTTTGTCCACAAGGTAAAAAGAGAGTCATAGGCTTGTCAGTGGTCTTATCACTCCTCAGCTGATAGTATCTAGCAATAGGATCCTCTAATGAATTTTTTTAGCTCCTGTTTACTTGTGAAAAAGTCGGTACAACCTTCTCTTTGGTAACATAGATGCTGGATAACATGTCCTGTTTAGAAGGTTTCAACATTTCTATTTGATGCTTCTAGTGTGTGCATGGACCTTTCTCCTTTTCAATCAACTAGTTCTTGATGTGTCAAATCATATTTCTATATTCATGTATAAGTTTCTCTATAAGTGCTGCTTTTGCTCTCATTGGATACTTGAAAAAATTTTCCGTTGTACTTCTCACAATTCTGATTTGTTCATCACACACTGCATACAAGGAAATATATAAATAATTGGTATGTTGCCCTATCTAAGACTTTTAGATCGAGCACTGAATACGGTAGCACAGCTAGCAAAGGTTCTTGTTGTGGCATTATCTAACTGTTTTAGCTTTTAGATCAAGTGGTTGAGCATTGTCTTTCCCAGCAGCCAAACTCTTTCCCAAGCTAACCAAAATTGAACTTCCTCAAGTGCTTAAGTAAATTTTACATGTTTGGAGGAAATTGTTATCCAATATTTTATATTCACGCACTATGCAAGTACTCTTATTTTAGAATTCTTATCCTTTTTTGTGGCATGGCGCGTAGCTCTTTTCACAAGCCTTTCTTTTTTTAATCCAACGCTTACTTTTTTCTCTCCGTGGCCTGCAAATGAAACAACTGAAGTTTATATTGACATCTTCTATGAACTTCTTCATCAAATTATTGTTCTCAGATTACAAAACCAAGAAAGGATGATAAAAATCAGGAAGATGGTCATAAGTGTGCGGAAGTTTACAACTGTTAAGTAATAATACATTTTCTGTCATTGTGTTCAACGTCCTTCTAATTCACTTAAAACATAAGACATTTTGGAGGATGTATTTGGCCCAAAAAAATCCTTTTCTTTTTCTCCTTTGGTGAATGGAGTACAGTTACTGCTCCGCCTAGAAGTAGATTCTTCTCCATGTCACAGATCAACCTTATATTGGAAGAGTTCTTCTTGTAAACTTCTGCAAGGACATGCATGGAAGTGTCAACTATGTCAAAGATATTTGGCAGGCTATATTATACATTGATTTTAATGTCAGATATTGTATGAAGTTTGATTTCTTATAGAATCATTTCAGAAGAAGATGTCGCCAAATGTTTTAGCAATGAAATGGTCAGAGAATTCTAAAATTGTTGGCAAAATATCCTAGATTCCAGGAATGGATAAAATCTGATCTTGGAAATATGTTTTCCTTTGGGCCCTAACTTTTTCCCAACTCTCGGTAGTAATGTAGAAAAGTTGGAATTTATTTCTTGTTTGGTCGTCAGTTAACTTAGTTTTTTAATAATAATAATAATTAATATTATTATTATTATGGCTGGAAGAGGAATCGAATTGATTGAATCATGGTTACTCATGGATGTTAAACAATATTGTGCGATGCATATATGTGGATTGTTTTTGTCATATCGAAACTTCTAGGAAGATAAAAAAATCTACCAGTCCTTCTGCAAGTATTATTTTTTTGCTTCAGTTTGTTGTTTCTATATTTTGAGGTTTAGAAAAGATTACTTTAATTTGTTTACTGCAGAAGATACTTTGATCTACTATTATTTAAAGCTGGAATCTCATTTCATTTTGTTTTGTTTTGTTTTAACAGGAACTTATCTTCCAAAATATTTTGATTCTGTTTCGGAGTGCTATTGGGGATGTACAAAATGCTGCTAGAGAGGCGTTGCTACGGATTAATGTCTGTTTGTTATCATTCTTCTTCTCTCTTACTCTGTTTATTTCTATACTAAAGGCTACAACATGCTATGGGTTATAAAAGTTCATCAGATCAAAGAAGAAATACTAAAGAAAGAAATAGAAGCAGGGTTCCCTGGTGAAAATAATCAATATTTATTCTCAAACATAAACATTAGTCCAAACATATTCGGTTCAGGGAAACTCTATTAGATTGTTACACTTTAGAGACTTAAATAGGATTGCTCAAGATTTTTTTTTTCAAATGAGTAGGATATCCCAATTATTCTGCCATTGGAAGTTTGGGTATGATTTTGCTACCGGTTCTGCTAGATATCCATAACGAAGGGATGATTTATTTCTGAAGGACAAAAGAAATAGTAGTTCGTGATCAATGTATGGCCTGTTTAACATAAGACCATTCTTGAAATTTATTCTGATTGTGAGGGGACAACAGAGTATAAAAATTATGTTATAAACAAACTTTAATTTGCAAATGTATGGTGGAAGATCTATAGTAATCGTGCTCAGAAACATATTGAATAATGACATTGCCATTATGTAGTTAGTGCCAGGTTGGTTGAGATTCTACAAATACTATTTTAAGTTGGTTCTGCTCAATATTGCTCTCCATTTGCGAAGCAGTTTATGGGGTTTTATGACCTCATGTTGTATGCTGGTCAAGGATGTCCTTTCATTTCACTGTTATTTCCTGTCATATAATGAAGAGACTTTGAATTCTTGAAATGGTTTTCCTGGCAGTATTTTCTTTTACCTGATAATCCAATTTTGCTTGTTGGTGTCTCTTTCTCTTATATGGTCTCTCACTCTAATTCGAAGACATCTGAGGATGTCCATGTGATTATTGTGTTCTATAACAGTGGGAAACAACTTGTTTCCTGCTTTCTTTTCCATTGTATGTGCAATAAATAACTTGTTAATTGAATTCTGAACTGGCAGATTGATTCGTTCATGGTTGTTGGGGTGCTGAATACAATTTTCGGTCAGAATCATTGCTCTGTTAGTTTACCTCAGAGGAAGAAGAAAAAGAAAGCACTTGCTTACCAGAATCCTGATTTGTGCACCATCTCAACAGAACGGAGAGAAAATATGCTACTTCTCATGAGTTCCTTACTTGATGTGTTGCTCCTGAAAAAGAACATGGAGAACAGGTCTGCAGTAATTATTGAATTTATTAGATTAAGAATATTCCTGTGATTGTAATTGTTATGTCACGGAGACTGAAACTTGGGAACTATTTTTATTTTGTTGCTGACAACTGTTTATATATTTTAGGGCTTCACTATTGGGTCCATTATTTAAGCTTCTTCTCATGATATTTACTAATAATGAGTGGCGGCACAAATCTGCTGCCCTGGATACAGCAGATGTAACTTCAAATGGTGGTCCTACAGCTTTTTCTGATACTGCAGCCTATATGCAGCAGGCTCTGCTATGTACTTTGGAAGATATCTGTGCTTCCCTTGTGAATGAAATGCGGCAAAAGGTTCTCTCTTACGTATTTTTTATTTATTGTCATGTTTCCTGTCAAGATTTGAATATTATTTCGCATGTGTTCTCATCTCAATTTATGAATGTTATATGGCAGGATGACAATGTTAATAATTTTGACTTGGAATTGTTAGTCAAGTGTGCCCGCTACACAAGTGACGCTATTACTCGCAATCATGTCTTCTCATTAGTTACGATTCTTACAAAAGTTATACCTGACAAAGTTTTGGACTACACATTGGATATCATCACCTTGATAGGGGAATCTACTGTTACGCAGGTTGGTTCTTATTATGAATGTTTACCTGCATGGCGTTTTCCCCTCTTTTTTTGTTTATGGGATTGTAAGTTTGGTTTAGTATCTGAAGTTACCCTTAAGATCAACATTTGATTCTTTTCTATATTCCATCATTATTTGCTTTTGGAGCAGGGAGTTAGGTGTTGCTGACACATTTTTAGGTTTCTACTTTTGTCCTGTATACGTTGCTGACAGATAGCATTGTGTGTGTGCAGCAACAAGAAAATATCGTCTTGTGCCATTAGTTCTCAGATTTTGACATTGTTACATGTATATGTCCGAACTCAAAATTAACATATTGATCTTTCTGTAGTGGGATAGCTATTCGCAACGCGTGTTTGAAAACCTTATGTCTGCTCTTCTACCATGCTGGTTATCTAGGTCTGAAAATGCAGATGAATTTCTCCAGGTAGTATTCCCTGGTGCACCATTCAAGTAATCTGTTACTGCTTCTGTTGTAATTTTTTGTGTAGTAATTTTTTGTGTAGTAATCTTGATGCTGTCCAAAACTTCTCAGATTTTTGTAAATATACTGCCACAAGTTGTGGAACAAAGGAGGCTCTCCATTATTATGCACATATTAAGGTATATATAGTACATCTTTGGCATTGATTATCTGCATTTCAATTTTTCTCACTAATTTGGTTCACAGGAATCTTGGAGAGGCAAACAGTTTGGGTTCTCTGCTATTCCTCCTTTTCCGTTCATTAGTTTCAAAGAAGAGCTTGTTTAGTCTTAGCTGCAACCTGTCATTGGAACAATTAACGAGTATCATCAATTCGCAGTGGGAGTATGAATTTGCTCTGCGGCTTTGTGAGCAGTATTCGTGCACAATATCGCTTTCTTCCATTGTTGTATTGCTTCAGAAAACAGGAAGTGGTACATTGAGTGAAGAAATGTTTATGGAGATCCTGGTTGTGGTCCAATTCATCTCAGACAAGCTGCGAGATCCTGAAATTTCTTACAAGCTTGATTCTGGAGAAGATATGAACAACGTGCAGGTAAAACCTGTAAATGACATGCCTAGAACACTTCCAATGTGATAGCTCATCAATAGTTACTTAAATGCATGTCATTTAACAAACACTAAAGTTGACTTCTGCTTTTTTTTTTTTGTGGCTAGCTAAATTAACACATCAATTGTGGATACTCTGATGCTAAATCTACATTCTAAAAGCTATAGATTAGTTTTACAGGATTAAGCTTCATTAAGAACCTTTTTTATTTAATATATTTTCTCCTTTATGCTGTAGAGTATGTTATTATTTGTAGAAATAGAAACAATCTCCGTAGTTGCAGTTACACCATGATTGCTGAAAGTTATCCAAATTTCTTAATTAAAAAACATAACGTTTCTAAAGTTGTCCTTTTATTATTAAAATGGGCTTTTTTGTTGGCGGTTCTGACGCTAAATGTACTTTCTAAAAACAATAAATAGGTTTACAGGATTCAGCTGTATTTAGAACTTGGATATTTATATTAAGTCCTTTATGCAGTGGAATAGTTTATAAAAATAGAAATTAGAGACAATACAAGATGGTTGATAAAGTCAGAAGCGCATGGAGTCAACTTAGGAAACTTATGAAGAGCAATCTAGCAAAGCTTTCCTTTGGAATAGGAAACTAGAAATTAACTAAAATATCTCTAGGTATCCATTTCTAGTCTGTTAATGAAAAATTCTCTTGAGATTTTTCAACTAATAATAATTTGAATGTTTTTTAACAGAATTTTTGTTTGAGTTTATGTTGACTTTGGCTAAATTGATTATACAGGCTACAGTTGGTGCATTAATGGAGCAGATTATCCTACATCTTCAACTGATTGACTCGAAAAGAAAGCATACTGGTGTTCCATCTGGCATCAGGAAAGAACTAAAAGAGTATTTCCACACTGTTTTAAAAACTGTGACAAAGGGCCTGGTTCCCTCAACCTATTTCTCAGTCATCATCCGTTTACTTGACCATGTAGATGCAGGTCTAAAAAGAAAGGTAAATGACAGTCCTTTTGCTTCCTGACTATCTGCAGGCTTTTTTATTAATTTAATATGGTGAAAATTTCAGTGTTCAAACGAGTGGCAGATAGTTTATGCTGGTTCAATATGTTTATTCTGTACAGAGACGTGCATGCATCCTTTTTCAATAACCAACATCTTGATTTAATTCTCATTTTTCAGCTGTTCTGATCTTTAGATTCTATATTCTGTCTAACAGGCTCTTGGAGTTCTATGTGAAATGGTGAAGTATTCCAGTACAATTAGTGCAAAGCTAGGGAAAAAAAGTTCTATTTCAAGCTTAAGGAGCTTATGGCTTCATCTTGATGAAACTTCTCTAGAATCATTTACTAAATTGTGCTTGGAAATATTAAAATTAGTTGATTCTCCAGATGATGACTCGAGCACTTCTCTGAAACTAGCTTCGTTTTCAGCACTGGAAGTTTTGGCAAGTAAGTTTCCTTCCCATGACTCAGTCTTCAGCATGTGCCTTGGATCTGTAAGCAGAAGAATCCGTTCAGAAAATTTGTCTGTCTCGTCTCATTGCCTCCGTGCTACTAGTGCACTCGTTAACGTACTTGGGCCAAAGGCTCTGCCTGAACTTCCGGGAATCATGGATTGTTTGGTGAGTAAATCTCGAGATGCCTCTTCCATGGATACAGAAACCAAAAGAGTTGCTGATGGTACAACTGGTTCATCAAATCCGAAGGACTCCATATCCTTGTCTATTCTTCTCGCCTTAGAGGCAGTCATTGACAAGGTTGGTGGGTTTCTCAACCCATATCTGGGAGATATTTTAGGACTAGTAGTCTTGCATCCTCTTTATGTTTCTACTACAGAGCCGAAGTTGAAAGTGAAAGCTGATATTGTTCGAAAGCTCATTACTGATAAAATTCCTGTAAGTATCTTCACTAAAGGCTCTCGCTCACACACACACACACGGGGAGGGAGGGAGGGAGGGATAGCAATGCTTATCTGATTATGTAAAACTAATTTTTTTTTCTTTTTCTTTCTTTTTTTTTTTTTTTTGGGGTCAGGTCCGGCTTTTGCTCCCTCCTGTGCTGGGAATATATCCCGATGCTGCAAAATCTGGGGAGTCAAGTTTATCAATTGTTTTTGAAATGCTAGCAAACATGGTCAATTCAATGGATAAATCATCAATTGGTGCTTACTATACAAAGATCTTCGACTTGTGTTTGCTAGCACTTGATCTTCGCCGCCAGCACCCAGCATCAATTAAAAATATCAACAATGTTGAGAAAAATGTCATAAATGCGATGGTTTCCCTTACCATGAAATTAACAGAGACAATGTTCAGGCCACTCTTTCTCAAGAGTATTGAATGGTCTAGTTCCGACGTGGAAGATATTCAAAGTACTCCAGGAAAAACAATTCATCGTGCAATTTCTTTCTATGGCCTTGTAAGCAAACTCGCTGAAAGTCATCGGTGAGTTAGCCACTGATTTATCTTATGGATCTGTCTGTTATGAGCAGGTTTCCCGAAAAATGATCTAGATTAATAGTTTTGTTGCAAACGGGCAAATATTGCAAAATTCAATCTGTCGGAATTTAAGTTAACAACTAAACTTTTATTTCATCCTGTCATTCTCACACCTGGGCCAAGTTACTCTTTCATGGGCATAATTGTCACATGGTTGACTTGAAATCAGTTAAATGTATAATATATATGTTTCTAGTCCACTTAAAAGTAAGGATATCATGTGAAAGTACATTGGACGGAGAAGAGTCACAATCATGTTTTCGTTAATTCTGTAGTCCTTGAATTAGAGAACTAACCCATTGGGTGGGTTATCAATTTTCTCATTGTGGATTCTCTGGAATCAGCACCTGCTACCTTGGAAAGGAATTTCTGTTGTTCTTGCTCCTTAATGGTCCACAACTCCACATTTACCCCATTTGGCGTCATCAATTGTGGGTTCAACCCATCAATTGTGGGGACTTTGTTGTAACCTATTGTGTCATGTATTTGTTGCTTTTGCGTTCTAACCTAGACATCCATGACCATCACATCAATAGGTGTAACATTGTGGAAGTGCCACTTGTACCTCTGTAACCAGTAATATTGGTGTGGCTCTTTACGTTAATAGTTTTCTTATAAAGTTTCTTACAATGCAGGTCACTCTTTGTACCTTACTTCAAGAATTTGCTCGATGACTCTGTTCAACATCTTGTTCATACTGGAGATACAAATACTGGGCTGAGACAAAAGAAGAAAATGAAGATTCGTGAAGCACAAAATAACTCTAGGTACAGAGATGTTGGATTGCCGCTTGAATTGTGGCATTTAAGAGCGTTGATATTATCGTCTCTATATAAATGTTTTCTCTATGATTCGGGAAACCTTAAATTTCTTGATTCATCAAATTTTCAGGTAAGTCATCTTTCATTCTTTATATGGCATTATTATTAAATCCTTTTGCTCGATGCCTAGATAATTTTGTTGTTTCACTGTAAATACTATGATAAGTTGGGCCGTACATTAGATAATTTGTGCCATTTCCGTAATGCCTGCTTTGCAAATGAATTGTTTATCAGCTGTTTTTCTTTTCATCGACATATTTAGTGGTGAAGCAAACACATCAAATCAATTTGGTTCCCTGCTTTCTGATAATGCTGTCTTTCAGTGGTACAAGTTCTGTAGGAGATCTGTCTCCAAGTGAAATGAGTTAATTTATATATTGGAAACAGTCAAAAGATGGAGAATGCATATATTGCAGTGGTTTTATGGTGCTCGCTATAATAAAAATTTCATGCAGTTTTTGAATAACTTCTTGAATTTTATGGCGGATGATTGTGTTTGGAATTCTTTGATTGAAGTTGCTTGTTTGTTAGAGGCAATACATTTGTTCAATAATATCTGACCCAAAAAACATTCATAAGTGGTTGTTAATGGAGTTGAAGTTACTAAATTCTGAGGAGTTGGTACCCCCAGGGGGTTGGGAATGTCTGTGGAGGGGAAGCGGGTACTCATCTGATTTGGGTTGATGCGTGAAGGGATCTGTAATGTGTTCTAGATGCCGATTTGCAAAGCCCAGGTAATGTTGACATTTTGAGGTTATTTCTTATGTTAGGATGCAGGATTAGGGGTGATGGGCTGATTGTTCTTTACCTTCATGTTGCAAATGTGATTGTTGCTTTTAGTGTGCTTTAGTTCGGTTTTTTGATCTTTGCTTTTAGATTTTATTTATTTATTTTGACGAATGTACCTTTTTTACTTTCAGGTTCTTCTTAAACCAATAGTTTCGCAACTTGTTATGGATCCCCCGGCTTCTTTAGAGTTATATCCTGACATACCGTCCCTGAAGGATGTCGATGATTTGTTGGTAGCTTGTATTGGTCAGATGGCTGTTACTGCCGGTTCTGACCTTCTCTGGAAGCCACTTAATCATGAGGTCAGCAAAATATATCCTTTGATTGATCGGAACTTGTGGCATTGGTTTGTTGATCGGAACTTGTGGCATTGGTTTGTCTTTGTATTCCATATTTTGAGTATCATTGTCATTGTAGCCATGGACAAATTTATAGAAAAGAAATATTTGTTTTGCCTTGATTTTCTTCCTTCCAACGGCTTTAAATAGTTAGTTTTGTGCTGGTGTGCCTGGATTTTTGTTGGCTAATATTTTTATTGTGCTAGAGGTGATTTGTAGTTATGTAGTAGCAACTTCTTTTTTCCCCCATATTTTAGAAGTTAATGTTGCAGTAACTTATTTTGCTTTATTTTAAAAATTTTAATACTCTTCTAGTGCTTAGTTAATATCACCCATGCCCATGTGGCAATACATGAGTGGTTGAATTGAAAGGATGGGGGCTCGGTAAAACCACCCATGTATTTCCACATAGGCATTTGTTTTTTTTTTTTTTTTTGGGGGTGGGGGGGTGGTTATTAACATACCCTCATGAAGGTATATATTAAAATTTTTGTGCAATATTCTCTCAGTTAGTATTTTTAGTTGGATGAATGGGGTGGGAAGAGTGACTTGATTACCATTTCCATTTGCTCAGTCACTTAATATACCAGACACGAGAAATAATCAATATGGAGTGGGAATATAAAAACAGTATTCGAGTCCTGTATCCTGTATACCTTCTGATAGGAGATTCTTCTAATGCAGGTATTGATGCAAACTCGTAGCGAGAAGGTGCGGGCCCGTATTTTGGGTCTCAGAATTGTGCAGTACCTTGTAGAGAAGTTGAAAGAAGAATACCTGGTATTTTTGCCTGAAACAATTCCCTTCCTCGGAGAACTGCTCGAGGATGTTGAGCTGCCTGTGAAAACTCTTACGCAAGAGATACTGAAGGAAATGGAAACTCTGAGCGGGGAGAGCCTTCGGCAATACCTCTGAGATTCACACCAGTGAGAAAATTGGAATGATTAACACTTCCCAGAATCACAATCCTTGTGACATACTTCTGGTAAAGCAGATGATGTCATGCTCAGTTTTTGTGTATCAATATGCCAATTTTGTTAGGTTTTCAGGACAGCTTTTGTTGAGATGTCTGGTTCAGCAAAGCAAGTTGTAACTACTTGCTTGGGTTCGAATTGTTGTATTTGGAGGATGTAGGGATATTTCTGTAATCTCAATTAATCATCATATAGAATCAAATTTCATTCTTGATGAGTCATCATTTTTAATTAATTGAATGAGTCATCCATGTTATTAGTTAATAAATTGGTACAAGTCCAATCATATCAGAATCTTGGAGTAGTTAAATTGACAGTATGTCTGTAACACGGCCGGCACTTGATGACTTAGCCTAGCTTATTCTGCTGTCCTGGCAATTAAGTAAGTCAACACTACACTTAAGGTTCCAAAATTAAAACTAATATCATACTGCAGAGTTGATCCGACTAGGTCTCCAGATTGCAAAGTTGTTTGTGTTCAACTGTGGGAAATTGGTTCATAAAGTCGGAAGTTGTTTGTGTTCACTTGTTTAGCAACTGGTATTACGATGCCTCAAACATATTTTGCATTGTTTACTTTGTTTCCTTCTCACTCTTCTTTTTGTATGCATGTATGTATGTAGGAGGAACCCGAATCACTTCTCCGAGAGTCAAAGGCAGCATGCAATCAGGAATGCCCTCTGAGCTTTTGCTATTACTCGACATAGTATGCATCTCTCATTGATTTGCAATTTATTCCACACGCTATGGGATTTGGTTTCTTATATATATTATTATAGGAATAAAAACAATTAATTTTGCTTCACTGCCAATCGTACACTAATAATAATCTGTTTAAAACTTAAGATTGTTGTAAGTTATTTATTATAAATGTGAATTAACTTTTATACTCATAAAATTTTAGATTTTATTTATAAATACTGATATTTAGTTCTCATGATGACACAAACAATCTCATTATAATGTCTCTATTTGTTATCTTTTCTCTCAAGTAAACTCAAGTGTAACGGGCTAAAATAATTGGACGGCCCACCATTAAAGCTAATGGGCTATTTCCAGTCGCGTGGCGAATGCGTCAAAAAAATAAATATCGGGCTAAAATAATTGGACGGCCCACCATTAAAGCTAATGGGCTATTTCCAGTCGCGTGGCGAATGCGTCAAAAAAATAAATATCTTACTCTATTAAATTAAAATAACTTACAGAAGCAGAGAGTAAGGGTCGAATCCACAGAGAACATTGGATAAATCTAAGTGCTTCGTATCAACTAGTAGGAAGAGGGTTTTTGTAATTTGAACCAAAATTAATAGAAATTAAAGAAGAAAACAAAACAAATAACGAATATTTATAAAGGCAAGTCAGAAAATAAAAACATAAATATTAACTCCAGTTCTTAGTTCAGTTGTGCACTTCACATAAAAGATAGTAATCAATTGTAGCATTGTTCATATTTTCTTGCAAAACTATTAACTCTAGGCAACAAGAAGCTCTGCTACCCGAATTCTCTTAAGTATATTCAATCAAAATAAACTCTTGAATTAGACCTAATCGCTTGGATAACCTATAATAAGCTATCTAGATTTAGAACCATTATTGTATGAAGAATTAGAAAAATAAGTTAATCTAAGCAATAAATTCACAAGTTCGATCTATTTAACTTAGGTTTTGTTATCCCTAATGATTAACAATCATTAGTCGCTACTTGAGAGCTAGGAGAAACAACAATTACAGATTGAAACCCCAACTTCAGTAATAGAAAATCAATTGCTCAATATAGCAGGTCTAAACTAGATTAAACAATCAATATCCATGAACATGAAAAATAGAATAACATTAGCAATTCCACAAGAGAGAGATAATCAACGTTACTGTAATTGATTAATTAAACGTAAGAAGTAGCAGCAACGTCCCCGTGAACCGTATGAAGAAAGAAATAAACCTTGCTCTGAACTGTCTTTTAAGAAGAAAAGTAAAATCTATCAAATTGTATATGCAGATATGTCAAGTTATGTCTAAGATATGACCCTTTTATAGAGTCTACAAACCCTAAGAGAGTGCCTAAAAATCGTGTAAAATAAATACTATAAAAATAGATCCAGACGAACAAGGAAACAAAAAGACGAATTTCCCCGAACTGGGGTGTACGGCCGCACGGAAAGGTATATGCGGCCGCATGGTGAAATATGCCTGGAACCAAGGCATGGGTCTGGGCGAACCAATGCGTCAGGGCGCCCACACCGCACCTGCTGCTTGAAGATGCTCGATGTGTGAGGCCGCACCAGTTCTCTTCTTTTTTTATCTTTTTTTCGGTCCCTCAAGTTTTGTCTTCTAACGCCTTTGTCCCCAAGCTCCAAAATTGTTGCAGAACACGCCCGAACTTGCATCTTTTCGATATAATAAATTACTATTATAGAGGAATTAAACACCCTAATAAAACACCTATCAATTACTGACGGCCCATATAAATCGGCTATTAGCGGAGGTCCATTTAAATCCGAATGGTGCCATTGGTGCATTAAAGCTAATTAAGTCCAAGATAAGCCCACTAAAAGTTCAAGGACGCTGTCTTTAATGGGCTATTACCAATAGAGTCTTGCTCTGAAGACACGGAAACACCCGATAAATAATGTGGCTCATTCCTCTACATTAGTTTATATAATCTCACATGTGAGTCTATAAAATTAGTAAAGAAGAATATAACACATACACAAAGCGCATGTATTATGAAAACACTCAGTGTCGCTGGATCAAAATTGATTACCAACTGCCCATGTCAACTTTAATGGCCAAGGCCATTTCCATGATCCCTCGCGTGTACAGAGGTCATAATTGTTAAGATTGGTTTTAGTACATATTTCTTGTGGAAACGTTCACACAAAGAAGATAGAACTACGACATATCATAATTCCTATATTACAGGCAACAAAAATTAAATAATTAAATAAATAAATAAAAATAGTATTACATCACACATAAAATCACTGATCAAAACAGCAATTGAAAAATAAATAATAATTGAGGAATTTGATCTATAACAACACAACACATTGCAGAAGTTCCACAAACACCAAAATCCTGGAAAGTGAGGTTAAATAATTGTTCTTATTACTCAAAAACGAACTGGGAAGCAATCAAGACAACCAAATTTCAAACTGTAATACAGACCATCCCTCTCCAAAACCATGCACTTGTATAGCACATCCGTAACTACATACATAGCACGACTACAAGCAAAGTAAAACTGCATGCACATTCGCATCATCATATTCCTGAATTCTACCAAAATGAAGACTTATAGATGCAATACTCCCAGATATTCGCAATTCAAAGCAACCCTGCTTTCCTCAGAGCATCCTTAAAGTCCTCGTCATTATTCCACGAGCCCAACTGCATCATATAATTGTCACATCAGTTTATATAATATCATGAGGTTCAGAAATTTTATCTGAAAACTTGTGCCAAAAGCATTAGTTCATTGTTACAAACAATTGCGTATCCAAGACTATTCCGCCCCCGCCCCCAGGGAAATCCTCCCTCCCTTGATATAAATAGTGAAGACTTAGTGCCAAGACTGCCTGAACATAAGTACAAATACATCACCTCAACTATCTGGGCGTTGAAGTGTATCTCAATCTTATCCATGATCATACCATCTCTATCGTTGCAAAGCAAGTTAAATACGGCACCTGTTAAAAGACAAAAGAGCATTACAACGGGGAAATTATATTGAAAAAAGGTTTGTATATTACCAGCAGCTACTTCCAAAATAACAACACAGATTACATGTTATATTGCTGAATGATCATAGGCTGTCCTGTGCATACAAAATGAATCACGGACTACTGTTACATAAAACGATACATGTTTGAACAGTAAAACAGGGACCAACCAAACAAGATACATAAAGATTTATGTCACTGTCCATTTTGACAAGAAAAATCAAATTCTACAAGAGGAGAAGAAAATTAGAACAATCTAAGCACTGAATCAGAAGAGGGGGGGGGCCTGAATTCAGCAACTTCTGCTAAGCTATTTCAATGCACCAAATTGTAGCCACAAGGATCGTGCAACAACATAATTTGAGCAAAGCAGGCACTAAGATTAAAATTAGAAAATGAAGTAACCAGTAGAAGCAAAGAATTGGAAGAGAAATAACCTTTGCGGCCAAAGCGTCCTGCTCTTCCAACCCGGTGCAAGTATACCTCATAATCTGGTTCAGTAGGTTGACCATACTTCACAGGAAGATCAAAATTGACAACCAAATTGACCTGGCACAATAAATTGTTTCAGATTCTACAATCTCATAATACAAATAGGAAATAACACATTTAAGAACAAGCAACAGTAGAAGATATAAATCACCTGTGATTGATCAAAACCCCGAGCAAGAACATCAGTAGATATAAGAACTTGAGTCAATCCTTCTTTGAACTCTTTAATTATTCTGTCTCTATCTTCTTGCTTCAAAGCCCCTTGAATTGTTGTAACCTCATATCCAAAGTCGACCAAAGCTTGATGCAACATAGATGCACTGTTCCTTGAACGGACAAATATGATTGTCTGCCCTACTTTCTCTCCTATTTCAAATATTTTGTCTTTAATGACCATGATCTTTGAAAGTTCATCTGGACACCGCACCTTGTATTGTTTGACAGACTCCAAAGATAGTTCTTCCTTTTTGACAAACATTTGGTTGTAGTCTCTGACAAACAGATCCTTGACTATTTTAGAGACAAATGCCCTGACAGCATCATCAAATGTAGCAGAAAATAGGAGCACCTGCCGGTCATCCCACGCAACACAAATAAAAGTCAAACAAAAATCAAATAAGGGCATGCCAGAAGAACAAAACACCTTCCCAGTTAAAAAATAATAACAATAATAACTAACATTTAAAAAAAAAAAAAAAAAAAAAAAAGAGCAGGAAGAAATAGAAAAAGCCAGCATGTGTGAAAGGTACTTCAAAGTACTCTACATTAAAAATCCTCCCCTCTGTACTCTTAGTAAGATGCTTCTAATAGTAAATCAACCAAGTACAACCACATCATAGCAAGTTGTCAATACACTTGAGCTTCTCCTTACCCTTTGAAGCACAAGTTATATTATAAAAAGGTTGTAAACAATGCAGACAGGATTATCTGAATCAGGTTGTCGTTTCAGTTACATCCTGAAGAGGCAGAACAACAAGAATGGGTTTCCATCAAAGATCTTGATTCTTGTCATCAAGAGATGTAGAAAATACTATTGAGAAGCAATACATAAGAAGGAGTGTGAAATATATGCAAAAGCAAATACCCTGGTACATTTCTTCATAAAACGATTAATAAATATGCAGTAAAATGGGCTAACCTGGCAATTGGAGTTGCACCGTACAATTGCCTTCATTATTTTCACTGAATCATCTTGAAACCCACTCTAGACATAGAAAATTTTCAACAATAAGCAAAACCTAGAATTACATAACTTGAATAGACCTGTAGATCTCTCAAGCATAAGAACATAGAATTTTCAACTAATAGGTGTATATAACATAGAGAAATTTCTAAATTATAAACAATAAATAAAATTTTGAACTCATTCCATCTGCTTAATGGAAATAAGGCTTAGTCGTCAAAATTCTGCTGCTGCATATCGTCACATAAAATATTTTCCCGAACTAATTAATCAGATAAAATGTCCATTTCTTGTGATATGATAAAGAAGACCAATCAGTACACCTTATTTAGCATTAAAGATGATAACAAATCCCCTGATTGTTTAAACTTCTGACATTCAAGAAGACAATAAGTTTCTTGGTGTTAGACTAGGGATCAAAGATTTTCAACTCCACCAAGTATCTAGAGCAGTAATGCCAAATTACAATTGGAGGGGCAATATGCTCTTTTTAGAGGTCTTGAACAAAGATGAACAAGCAGCTGAAAGACAACTGAGAAAAGCTCAATAAAACCAAGCAAAATGAGCAGAAAACAAGTAAAAAGTAAACATGGATTACCTCTGCCAGCATGTGATCAGCCTCATCGAAAACAAGAATCTTCATTTGACTCATGCCCAATTTCTTTGCCAGTATCCACTTATTTATTGTACCAGGTGTGCCAATGATTACTTGTGAAATAATAGGTGGCCTTTTATGAATTGGTATATAATTTGCGGAATCTGCTGGAATTGCTAGTTCTGAAGTTATACCAGTGTACTTTCCCATCTTCAGTAGTACTTCCATATTCTACAAGATTCAACAGGTTCCATGTTGAAACTAAGAAAAGTAAATCTCAATCATTAGAATTGTATATAAAGCTTCATAAAACTACCAGAGAGCATCCATCTATTAATTAGAGAACGCTTCAATGGATTGCAAAAGAATTAAGCATAAAGAGAACAATCTTTGGAAAGTTTCTCTATAGTGCATGCTGGTTGAGACTGTCAAGATTATTTGAGAAGGAAAAACAGTGTATAGAGCTCTGTCTAGATAGAGAAGTTTCGTTAGACATGCTAACTCAACGAAATTCGTATGCTCTATGACTCATTAGACGTGAGTTTTTTCCCCTTTAATTTTAAGAAAATGTAAGAAACGAACACATTGATATCGATTTATACGGAATCCAAGGTACCAAATTTGAACTATCTACACATTAGAAAACAGTGCCCACATAGACAGCAGGCCTCTCAACTTGTCACACCACCACTCCTAAATGGTGTCCATGGAATGCATTAAAGAAAGCTTTTAGTAGGTGCAGAACAAGAAAAGCGACAAACCAACAAATATCTATTCATTAGAAATCAGTGCCCCCATAAACAGCAGTCCTCTCAACTTGTCATGCCACCGCTCCTAAACAGTGTCCATGGTATGCATTAGGGAATGCTTTTAGTAGGTCAAAAGCAACAGCAGCAGCAAAAACAACAATGTTTTATTTTATTCCAGTTTTATGCAGATTCAATTATATTCCATTTAAGCACTTGTATTAATTACAAGTTTCCTTAGACTTACTTTTAAATGAAAATGTTCAATAGGAGGAAACCTAGAATTTCATTATTTTATATATTGTTACACATGAATAAATTGTTCTTCCACCCCAAATGCTTCATCTCTTCTCTTCTCGTGAGTTGCATTCTCAAGTTTCAAACCTATGACAGACTGAGTAACTGAAATTCAAATCAACTTGATGTAATACGCCTATCATATTCCTTGAATTTTCAAGCACTCAAGTTCGAATAGATACCCACTTCATGGCAGAATTCTAATATGGCAATCAGTTTGGTAATAACTTAAAAAATCAGCTGACAAATGGTGAACACACACTTCTCTAACTAATATGGCTAACATTTAGCGCAAAGGTATGCACGCATATGCTCAGACGTGTGCTCTTCCGATCTCTTGTCTTCCAGTCTTCCTACCCTGTCCTTCCTAATAGTAAAGCAAGCCGAACATGTCAACAAAATGAACAAAAATGACAACCAACAAACCTGTATGGCCAATTCTCTGGTGGGGCAGATACAGAGTGCCTGTGGAGCTTTGAGATTTGGATCAACACGGCTCAACATGCCAAGCACAAAACAAGTGGTCTTTCCAGAACCATTGTGAGCCTGAGCTATCAAATTCTTGTATGGAGGAGACAGGATCATAGGCAAACTGATGGCCTGAATCTTACTGGGCTTTTCAAACTTCATCTCCACATACAGACCCTTCAATAATTCAGACGACAGATTTAAATCCTCAAATCTCTTAGCCGATGTATACGGAGTATCCCCAGAAGTAACCTACAATTTCATTTTCAATAACAATAAAAGCAAGTGAGCAAAACATTTACCATAAGACGTATTGTCAATTTCAAGTCGCTGCCAGCTACTAATATGGAAAATTAACCAAAAACAAGCAGTAAAACAGCCAAAAGAGACAAAAAAGAGGGTCAGAAACGTTTCTAAAAATGTAAATCCACAGCCGAATTAAACCATTTAAAAAAAAAAAAAACTTAGGTAGTTATCTGATGGAGTAAGAAACCCTATACCTTTATTTTTTAAGCAGGAAACCTAATTTCAAGTCAGTCACACACTTTTCAACCCATAGTCTCAAAGTCAGATCAATTGCAACAGTATAGAAATGTGTAAAGTTTAACTGAACTCAGAAATAAACTTAAATGACCCGTCTTTAACGAAGCCCTATAATCTAACGCATGCTAACATCTAAATCCCTGCTCAAACCCTACAATTTAGCAAAAATGTTAAAAGAATAACCGGAAATTAGATCCACAGCTGTATATATAACACGAATTCTTATGGAGCGAAGGAGAGGGGGCATACCGCTTCAATGCTGGAATCATCAGGATCGGCGAGATCACTCTTGACTTTGGACTCGTCGACCGCAAGTGAATCTAACTTAACATCAGATTCCGAGGTCCCGGCTTGGTCTTGATCCCCATCTGGCTCCTCGGCCACATCGGCCCAACTAGTGTGGTGTAGAGGCCTCGTTTCCATGGCGTTGGAGGAGGCACCGTCGGCGGTGGCTGTGGCCGATGAAGCGGAATTTTTGTCTTCCATTAGAAGTGATTACCGGTAGTGATCCAAACGCGAATGATTAATCGAGAGGTATCGATAGAACTCGTGTGCTTAAATATATTGTGTATAACCGACCGTAAGAGCACAGTGGAGTATTGGTTTCCCTGAGAGCCAAGGACGCGCTAAAAGAAGTGCTTGTTTGATTCTCAATTTTTCAACCGGTGCGCGGCACCGTCACAACAAAAACTAGAAAAATTGAGGGCAGAAAAAAAGATAATGTCTCTATTATTTTTTCAGTATAATACTAAATTTAGATTTTTTTATTGTTATTAAAGGAATAAATTTTTATTCTTATTGTTTTTTTAACTATTTATAATTTTTAAAAAAAACAAAATAACCTACTTAAAAAAAACAGATAATATAAAATTAGCAACCAATTTACTGTTAAATTTCCACATTACATAGTATAAGTATAATTATGAAAATGTTAAGGAACTTTTGAGAAGTTTTGTATCTCATATGCACGTCATGAGTATTTCAAATACACGTGTCACGCATCCATACATACAACATGGGATGGGAAGTTTTGTAACAAAACTTTCCGGAAGTTTCTTAACATTACTAAGTATAATTAATTAATTTCCACAAAACAACAATTTTTTATTAAATTTCCCCAAAATATAATTAATTTTTAGGAAAAAAACAGTGACAATGAATAATTTATATAACTATACTTTCTTTCTAGAAAAAAAAACCAATAAAACCATAGTCCGTCAAGTTTGGTTTTTCATCGATTTAAAATATGTAAAATAGGCTAATTCGAGATTTTTTTTTAAAGAACTAATCGTGAATTGTTGCAACATACTTAAAAAAATTTCAAATGTTTATTATAATATTTCTAGTAAGAGTAGTGTGTGTGTGTGTGTGTGCGCGCGCGTGTGAGGGAGAGAGAGGGGGGATCAATTCATATTTTTAATTCATATGTAATAAAATAATCAATTATGGGTAAAGGATGGTAAAAAATAAAATAAAGTAAAATGTCCAAAAAAAGAAAAAAATTCCCCTATGACACAAGTGGCAGAATTGCAATCCGAATTAAGGGTGAACACGGTTCGATTTAGGCGGTTTTTGATTTATTTTTAAACCATACAATCGAATTTGGTTTGGAGAAATTGTAAGCCAAACCAAACCATTTAATTTTTCAAACCAAACCAAACGTAATTTTTTGATTCGGTTCGGTTTTAAACCACGATTTGTCTATCAACGTAATGAAAATAGACTCAAAATATAATAGTTTTATAAATATAAAAATTATACTATACTGATATGGTTTTTGAATGCTAACACTAATATCAAACCCATTAAAAGTTAGTAAATTTTACTAAAACACAAATATATAACTAATGAAATATAACAGATAAAAAAAGCACAAATAATACACAAGCTTCAAATAGATATTGTCAGAATATGTTTATGAAAGTGCTATTTTGTTCAAATATCTAAATGTCAAAATTTTAGAAAAATATAGTCAATTAATTATATAATTTCTCGAGGAAATGTTTTAAGGGTATTAATTAATTATATTGGTCAAAATTTAACTTACTAGATTACTAACTTGAACTAAATTATCACAACGAATTCCTTATTAAAGTACCAAACTCAGTCAACCAATTTGATAGTCATAAATGAATTAAGTCGTTTAGTATTTTTTCTAATATTACTTATACATTAATAATTTTTTAACTAAAACATAAAAGACGGTTCCGTTCAGTTTAAACGGTTTTTTAAATATCTAAACCTAAACCAAACTATTTCAAACGGTTTGAAATTTTCTCAAATCTAACAAAATCATTTCACTTTTCAAATCAAACCAATCCAAACCATTTTCGCGGATTGGTTCAGTTTTTTGGTTTGGCGATTTATTTGTTCGGCTCTAATCCGAATTAAAAGTGCAACTCAAGCCCAAACATAGCACAACACCCCTTTGAAATCTTCGGTTGGTAACTTAAAATTAAAAATCAAGAAAATGAATTAATTAAGAAAATATATCCATTTTCTTGATTTTTAATTTTAGGTCAAGAATAAAGATTAATTAAGAAAATAAAAACATTAATTCAAATATTTTAAAAAAATTAATTCAAATAAAAAATTAAAGATTCACGAAGAGTTAAGAAAAAAATCCTTCATAAAAAATGAAAGGTAGCAATCATGAAAAGTGATTAAGGAATAAAAAGAAAATTAATTCAAATAAACAATTAAAGATGAGGGAAAAAATATTAGAAGATTTGAATTTCCATAGGAAGATTGAAGCCATAATTGGATGAAGATTCTAGGATAAGGCACAAAGAAGAGAAATTAAGGAAATTGAATCCAACACAAATACAACTACAGAAATTAGAAGACAGACTAGATCATTATAAATTTCGAAAAAGAAAAGATAAGGAAGATGTAGTTAGGAGTGGGCATTTTAACCCAAAAAAACCTAGCCGACCGAGTAGACCGACCGAACCGAACAAAACCGCCGGTTTCGTAGGTAATCCGGTTCGGTCCGGCCGGTTTAAGGCGTGTAATTTTCCCGGTTCGGTTTAATTACCGGGTTGAGGATTCGAACCGCCAAAAACCGAACCAAACCTGTAATTTTTCTAAACCGAAGTAAACTGAGTAATCTTGCTTTTTCTTTTTGTTTGAAATCTGATTTTTGAGTTTAAAAACGTCAGTGAACTGTCAAAAGTAGTGCCCACGTGATAAGGAAAAGGAAGTGAGATGCATTGAGTTTTAGCTTTTGGCTTTGTCTTTTAGGTATAAGGAACACAAATCAGCGAAATAGTTTTCTTTTATTTATGGGAAAGGCAAATCAATTCCTATTTCTCAATCTTCTTGAGGAAGTCTCCTTTATTCATGGTTCCATTCGTGAAGTTCTACATAAAGGCCTTTATCTCTTCTACTTATTGCAACTACAAATCCACAGAGGAGAAATTGGTGCCTTCATCTTCATCGATGCACTACGAACCTTATGTGTTTGGGTGCAAAGGATAAATGGCTAAAATATGTCCTCATCAATGGCTAAAATATGTCTTCATCTTCATCGATTGAAAGGAGAACTTGTCACCTGACTCAATTTTCAGATGTTTCTGATGTTGATTTTTGTTTCATGTTCATTTTTTGAACAAGTTTCTGGCTGATTTTGAACCAAAAAAATCCCCAAGGAAGAAAAAAGGAGAGGCCAAACTGATCGAAAAAACTAAACCGACCGAATCAATATCGGTCCGGTCGGTTTCGGTTGCTGGAGATTCATCGGACGGTTTTCAGTTGCCTAAAATATGAAACCGACAGCGTCGGTTCGGTGTCGGGTTGGCCGGAAATTCAAACCGACCCGACCGACGCCCACCTCTAGATATAGTAAAGAAGATAATTCAAGAAAAAATAAAATATAATTTCACAGATAACGTCATTAATGACATCATCAGAATCCTTGTAAAGCTTAACTATTGACAGGAAAAATAATTTCAGACAAACTTCTCTTATTATTAATATATAGATTCTTTCTCGTTATAATTTCACCGTCTACTGATTTGACCACTGGACAACTGTCCAACTATCACCATACATTTTAAATTTTTGGTAACCATTTTAAAAAAGTAGGATTTTAAATAAATTTAAAATTCAAATTTTATATATGTGTCAACATTTAATTGTGCTATGTAGAGGTAATGATTACAATGATGTGAGAGTTCACGTCACATCAAATATGTGATTAAATGTGATGTTGCCATGTGTCTAAAATTTGAAATTTAAATTGATTGATAAATTCAATCTAATTTTAATTTGATGCCAAACATAGTGTTAAATTAAATATCCACAATTCATTTTAATTCGTTATAATTTCTTACTTTAATTTCATTGTCATAATAATGAGAATCAAACAGGCAAATCAATATTGGGGTGAAAATGGGTAACTGAAAATCAAATAATGGAATTCATTCATTGAGGCGTCAAAAACTCAATTTAACGTGAAAATAGGTTAAAATTAAGGGTTGGCCTAGCTCATTTTATGGGGCTAGCTCAGGCTTCATACACAAGTCCGATGTGGCTCTACTAAAAAAACTCGTCTCTTTACCGATTTCCCCTCCCTTTTTGTCTAATAGGAATTCCCACAAACTTATAATATTCCGTCATGTATCATCTTTTATTGTAAAAATTAAATATGAAACTACCATATATGATAAACTTTTTTTTTTTTTTTTCAAATTTTTGCTTCACCAATTTTTAATCAAGTCAATTAATATCTAAATCAAGATTTGCGATTTCTATAGACACCACATTTTTCCCGTTCTTTTTACACAGTGTATATAGCCACCGCACTCTTGCGGTGAAAAACGTTTCTCTCAATTTTTTAGATCTATCCCTTATCTACACCCCTCATTATCCCTTATCCACACAGTATCAATACATTTCGGGTTACCATATCGAGCCGCTTTTGAAAATCTTTTCCGAAACTCAATGCCTTCAATTACGTTTTAGATTGCTATCCAATTATCTTCATCCTGCGCTTCAGATTTAGGGTTACTATATCGAGCCCCTTTTGAAAATCTTTACCCAAATTAAATGTATTCAATCACTTTTAGATTGTTGTCCAATTTCGATCGGGTTCAAATCTCTGGCAGATCACGTTCAAGAATGGCTCATTGTATCTGTTTAATTGAATCAGAATCCCTATCGTTGTGGAGTCTTTGCAAACAAAGAATCCGACTGCTCTACGTATTGTTCAATTGAGGTTTATCTATAAATTTGCTTGTGTTCGTGACTTAATATTTATGGAAATTTGCCATTTCATCAGTTGAATTGAATCCGATATTGTGCTTATTATTATGTTTTCTCCTTGGGTGGTTTTACAAATTCATTTCATAGGTTTGTCGAGACAAGGGAACTGCTTCGCAATTTTCCAAAAATTCTATCTGCAAATGGGGTGTCTAGTTGTATTGAATTACATTCCAACTCGATTTTTTAAGTTATGGTATGCTGGCAGGAAATTTTAAATGTAACTGATATTATGACTTAAAATTTAGTTAGTTTAATTTACTTACATTACATAAATAAGTTAATTAAAATAACGAAAATCAACTAATGCCTAATTTTATTTTTGTGGGACATTTTAACTATTTATCAGATGTAACATATACTTTCCGTGTGTAGCGGACGGTATTACACTTTTTAACAAAAAAAATTTTTAATGAATGTTATTCTAAATACTTATTCAGTTATTCTTCAATACTTATTATTTTTTATTGCTCATGGTATGATTTTTTATTAACATTTTTAAATATGTACATATTCTCATTTTTAAGTCTATACTTACCGTATTGTTCCTGACCAATCAATATGTTTCAATCTCTTAATTGTATGTCACATCTATATAAAATTCCTTTTTTTTTAAAGTTCTGCTATCCGTGCAACGCACGGGTGTTAAACTAGTAATAATAACTAAATGGTAAATGATGTAAGTTTCTTCTAAATTTAGCTAGCAAGTAAGGAAGTTGTTTAATGACATTACAGACCGTTGATCCCTGTTCTTCACCTCTTCGGATCACTCATTTATCTTTGACGGGGCTATTTGTGACATTTTTTTCCATATACGGACAATTTTTCTAATATACCATTTGATTTAAAGAGTTGAATTCTCAGTCGGTAAATAAATAGAGATTAATGAACCGATTATTATAATCATTTACCAGGAATAAATAATCTCACAAACCAAGCTAACAATCTTAAAATATAGATGTAGGTTATTTGTGTACTTTTCGCTAATAATGAATTATTAGCAAATAATTTGAGTCCCATTTGTAATTGTTTTGACTTTTGAGCCACAAAACTAGAAGATTGCTCTGCAATCCATCACGGTGAATTGTCAAAATTTATTAGCTTCCTTAGCACTCAAATATCTTTATATATTAACACAAGCAATCCACAATGAACAAAGCAAAATACAAATATGAAAATCAAAATCAAACTCGTTAGAACATCCAAGCAGGCAACATCGGCTCATGTTGTTGCTTCAATTGATGATCTCTTGACTGAGATCTTGTTGCGACTACCCATTAAATCACTCATTCGCTTCAAGTTAGTATCCAAACACTGGCATTCTCTGATCACACATCCTAAATTCTGCCATCTACGCGATCCCAACCCCAATCCCGCCTTGGGCCTCTTATTGCCGCGCACTAACTTCCGAGTAAGCCCAGAGTTCAAATATGTCCCCTTCTCTGTCCAAAATCCATCCCGCCCACCTTTTAGAAAACTCAAGTTTAGTAAAGATCCTTCTGGCATTTGTATTGTGCAGTCCAGCAATGGTCTCTTGCTTTGTAGAAGCTTTCGAGCTCGTGATCATAATTGTAAGTATTATGTTTACAACCCAACTACAAAACACTTCACTACACTTCCAAAACCAGATCATGAAGCAGGAAACAGAAAGAAAATAATTGGTATGAACTTAGCTTTTGATCCTGCCAAATCAGTTAACTACAGGGTTGTCTGTGTCCAACTCTTGGAAGAGAATCAAGAAGAACTTGAATATCAGATTGAAGTGTATTCATCTGAGACTGGGCCTTGGAAAGTATCCAGCCAGCCTTTCACAGCTCACGCCGATTTTGAAAATGGGGTATATTGGAGTGGCTCAATCCACTGGATCGGTTATGGGACATCCGAGTCTCTGTATTTCATTATAGATGAGGAAAGGCTAGAAACATTGCCAATGCCGCCTATACCAGATGGTTGGGAAGTTGAAAGAAGCAACTGTTACTTTGGGGAGTCTTGTGATCATCTGAACTTTATTGAGACATTCGGCCCACAAATTCAGTTCAATGTCTCTGAAATGAAGAGGGACTATTCTGAGTGGTTTGTAAAGTACCAGGTTGATCTTTCACCAGTTGTTACTGCTTTTCCTGGGATGATCCGAAGTTATCTTAACCCAACAGACTGGAATTACTATGCCTGGTCTATATTTTGTCTGATTCATGGTGAAAAGGAGGAGAATTCTTTCCTGGTTTTACAAATTCCGGGTAGAGCCATACGCTACAATCTTGTTAACAAGACTTTTGTAACACTCCATGAATTTGAAGGTGCTGGGGTTGCAGATTTCTTAAGCTTTACATGGACAAATGGTTTTCAACATATTGAGTCTCTCTGCGGCGTCTGATGCTTTCTCTACATATTGTCAATGAGAATGAAGTTCAATAGCCTTTCAAGTTGTGAACTTTTGGGGAAGTTCAAAGGGATCTCTGGTATAACGTTGTGTAACTGTGTATTAAGGAAACTCACGAAGAAAACTGGAAAATGTTCTAACTGAATTACTTACCTGTCATTTTGAATCAACGATGCAAAATGGCACGGTAAGAAGTAAATCTTTGAGAGTCATGCTATGATGCTGTTTCCTTTTGTTCTATACACAAACAAACAAAGAGACATGAAATTTCATACAGGAAAAGATGAAAACAGAGCAACCCGGAGCTCCCGTCCTTTAGAAAGCTATGACAGAAATGTATGGTGAGAAAAAGAAGTCAACCCATATAGGCAATCTGTGAGCACTCTCATAATATACAGTTGAAATTTACAGATCAGATACCAATAAACTGTTGCAGTGAATGAGTTCAAATCACAAAAAACTATAGGTTTATCTACGATACATTTTTCTTTATGTGTAACGAGTTTTTCTAAAAGCATCTGACATTGGGAAAACTCCATATCTGGAACAGAACCATCAGTTTGAAAAAAATAAAATAAAACAATAATAAATAAATTTCAGCCGGCTATCTGAAGTTATGTCATTCTTTGGCTGACTTCCATTCAGAAAGAAGAGTGTAATTTGGTATTAAGTTCTTATGTAGCAACGGTAAGTTTGTCACTGGTGATTTATCGTTCCCATGAGGCCATTCCTCTATTGCCCTCCACTCATCATAAGAACACCCATCCGCCGCAATCCAAGGATCAAACAAGACCTACTGAAACAGAAAATTTAGGTTTTTCTTAACAAATTTAGGATCAAACAGATAATTCAGAAGCGGTCATGATATGAAAATCTTATGATATGTAATATGATATAATAAATTAATTTTCTGAACTTGCTAGCTAGATGCAAATTAGTTTTTTTTTTAATTAATAAAATAAAATTAATTAATGATATACATTTTTATCTACATATCTACATATGCGAGTTGCGCGGATTTTTCCAAGTATATAATCGGTTTGTATTATTTTTGCGTAGTACTCTATTAGATGTAACACATAACTTTCACTCTACTTGCAAAAAGGTTTGTAAACTTTAATTGCTTGTAATTAGATCACTGAATTTTAATTTAGCAACTAGGTCATTTGACTTCAATTGCCAGCAATCAAATCACTGAACTTTCATCTAGTTCCAATAAAATCACTCCATTAATAAAAAAAATTCTATTTTATCATCGATTTAAGTATAATAAATCAAGAAATGTAATAACTCAAAAGATATATCTTATGGGAGAAGAAAAATTGAAGAATAATATGATGATTCATAAACAACTCAGTATTTAACATTTATCCCCACATAGTAATTCTAAATAATTTTCGACTAATTGCCATGTTAACGTGTGAATGTGAAATAAAATGTCAATAACTTTTAATACATGTGTGTGTGTGCGCGCGCATCATCACTTTCCTTTAAATAATCTAATCTCTTATTTATTGAGTGAGATGATTGCAATTAATCAAAACTTAGTGATTAAATTGATGGTAATCAAAATTTCGTGATCCAATTGCCGTTAAATAAAGGTCAGGGATCTAAAGTAAAGTACAAATTGAGTTATCAATTTGCTGTTAATTAAAGTTTAGTGATCAAATTGCAATTAAAGTGAAAGTTTGTTGACATTTGGTACAATTAACCCAACTCTTACTTAAAAAGATCGGAAGAGCGTCGTGCAAAACCAAATATTTACTAATAAATTGTACTTATGGAACCAAAAACACTAAATAATAAATAAAAAATCAAAATTATGTGTCGACATCTCTTCTTCTGTGTGCACATACTTTTACATTGAAGATACCCTAATGTGAAAACCATATTTGTGTCGACGTGTTGTTTGTGTATATATATCATGTGCTTCAAATTTATTTATTTAGTTAGTCTAGAAGCGACATAATAAAATTAATGACAGGTACACAAGAGATCATATCTCAAAATAATAATAAGATATATATAGCATATAATAATAATTATTATTATTATGATAACAATAACAAATGACCGTACACAAATAAGATAATAGTTAGTTGAAATATATGTAGTTGAAATATTAGTTCACTCATATACTCACTCATATTTAATGTACATGGTTAAATAAACAAAATAAAACTTTTAAAATGAGATAATTATTAAATTAAAGGATATATTGGTAAAATGTTATTAAATTATACATTTCTAATTAAGTTTTTCTTAAGGGCAATTATATTGCCACTACGATTTTTTATTGGCACATCACAAATCAATCAATTTTTTATTTACTTAAATGTCCATAAACAAAATTACATCACTAATCTTTATTTAAATATTTCATACATTATTTTGTCTTTATTCCCGCACCACATCCATTTTAACTTTTTTTTCTTTTCATCTCGTAAACTATCCATTTTATGCTTTTTATTTTTTTTCATCTTTTTTTTTTGTTGAATTCGTGCACCACATCAATATCCATTTTCTTTTCATCTTATATTTTTCGGCTTGTTTGATTTCCTACAAAACCTTGGAAATAGCTCCAAATCCCTTCCAAGTATACCTATTTTTGGCTTTTCTAGATAGAGCCTAGAACCGAATTTCGTATCTTTAACCATAATCAGACATTTTCCAATTCAATCTATTCAATTGAAAGATTTTCCAAAACAAATATAAAAGTTCCACCTTGAATTAACTGGGTTAAAAATTAGAAGCTCGTACACCAAATATTTCCAAAACATTCATAATATTATAGATCCTCTCCTATACAAAATTTAACAAATTAGACTGTTAGAGTAGTTCCATTGATCTTCTACGATTCAAATTCTTACCGATTGGTTATATAGTCGATGCTTGCCGCTTTTACAAAATCAAAAGGAGGTCGAGGTATAGAGTTAATAGGAGGCTGCGGTTTTTACTTGGGGAGAGAGAAGCCGCCTCAAGGCGATGATTGAGAGGGGAGACGACAGAGAAAAATGCTGGAGGGCGGTTTTGTGGTGGTGACGTGAAGAATGAGATATAAGTGCACCACAATCTTTTTCCTTTCCTTTTTTTCTTCTCTTTTCCATTTTTTTTAAACGATGGGCACCATATTTTTATTTCTCATTTTGATTTTTGTTTTTCCTGTAAGGACACATATGTAAAAAAAAAAAATGTGGTGCCATTATCCATTTCAACTCTAAATATGATGGGCATAAAATATGGTGTGTCCATAAAAATTTGTAGTGGCAATATAATTGCCCTTTTCTTAATTTGAGTGAAAAATGGAAATATGCTTATCTTAGGACGTAGGGAGAATCTTAATTCAAAAATTTTATTTCGTTAATATGATAATAATATACATTAAATTTGGGCATATATGAAAACTACGATTTCAACTACATTTTAAAAGAAAAGTGGCCTATCTTTCTGAGATAGACAAAACTAGAATACATACAATAATTTATTTATTTAACTAATTATTCAAATATAATAATTAATTAATGACAGGTACAGAAATAAAGTTTTGGTGACAGGTACAAAAGCCAAATCAAAATCTTAAGATATTTATATATGATAATAATTAATTTTCTGAAAATGCCAGCTAGCATGATTTTTGAAGTTAAATGATATTCTCTTTGTTCTACACATATTTTTCTTTTTCTATTTTCATTTGTTTTAAATCATAGTCCACTTTCCTTACTAGGTATAATTTGTTTTTTAATTGACTAAACTATCTTTATTTAATAGTAGTTGGAATATTACATGAAAATAAAATAAACATTCTATCTCCCAATAATACTTACATATTTTTACGGTCTTTGTGTCATTTTCTGGCGGTTGTATGTTCTTCTTTTTTTCCCCTTTCTCTGTTCAGTTCTTTTGTTTAGTTTCGATTCCGTTGTTGGGTTGCCCAGCGGCTGGTTTGGACACTTTTGTGTCGGTTCTCTTTCCGTGATATGAAATGAAATCTTCTTTTGATGAAATAATTAAAAAAGGGGGAAGGGAGTGCTTGTCTAGTGATCAAAGTGAATATTAATCCTTTGTCCAAAATAACCCTAGCACCACTCTATATATTTCTCGTCCTCTGCTGGATCTGCCAGACTAGCACCAACACCCGAAGTTCACAGCAATCGGCAAACGGCAAAATCATGCTTTCTGAATGCAATTCTTTTCACCCATGTCCTATGTGCCCTCCTTGTTGCATCCAATGGTAGTAACATTCACTTTATAATCATTACTATTTTCTTTTCCACTTGAAGTGCATGCATGCATCAATAGATAGAAGCGCTCGTCTAGGTTCTGGAAAAGTAAAATACATACGTAGATCCCACCAAGGGAGCCCCCACCCCCCGGGGTGCCCTAATTGGAAATAATTTTTAAAGGGTAATTTAGCCGTGCGTATTATATAGCTCACATATCTAGCTTACCTCTCTAACAGCGCCTGACTAGATCCAACTAGCTAGGTTCGGTTGAGACTTACAATATTTCAAGTCTCATGCCTTATTATGCATTAGTTGCATGCACTTTATTGCACCAAGCTAGTTGTGCCTTGTCACGTTTAGAAAGATCTTTACGGTTGCGGAACTAGCTTTCTGTTTCAGGGTTAGCATTTTGATGTTGTGATTTGATGGCAAACTTTTCACTTGGAGGTGTCATGCTTTGATGACTAATAAAATGATGGTTTGATTTGAACTTGGGAATAATTTTTTTTTTTTTTTGCATAAATGTTGAAATTAAAAATTTTGTATCAAATCAACTATATAAATAGATTGAGTGAATCCACATAATAATTAATAGTTTCTTCTTAGATAGAAATTATAAAGGTTAAATACATCACGTATCAAATTTTTTTTTTTTTTCGTAAGAGTTATTAAAAAAAGGGGTAGCAACGGAAGAGGCGCTACCTCCACCTCCGCCCCTTCCCCATATGTCTTTCTCATGCTAATTTCAATTTCATGGGCGCTGGACATTTCCTTCTTCTGAAACCTCAAAGATTATGACTGCACTCGTCCTAAACTGGTTGTGCCAGTACATCTATATTCAGGACATAACTAGCTCTCAATACCTTTTTTTCACCCGTATCCATTTTAAAACACTAGTGGTTTTTTTTCCTTTAGTATGATCATCTGATTCTTACTTTTCTTTGGTTAATGCATTTACAGGAAGAGTATATGAGGTTTATGCAGAAGACTTGGAGGGTGGGCTGCAACCCTGCGTTTCTAGCTCATGTGCTGATGAATGCATTGCTTCTTCAAGTCAATATTTAGGAGGAGGCTGCGTTTATGATGATTGCGTTTGCCTTTTCACTCGCTGAGTGACTTACAATCGTCCTTTCCATATTCATTTACGCACGCGTGGGAATGTTATGTGTTTCTTAGATTATTATTACTAGAATAAAAGCAATTCCCCTTGTAATATTATTAAGGGGGCCGGGAAAAAAACAAAAATAAAATGTGTCATTGCTATTTCCTGCAGTATGGTTCATGCCTGTTAGATGTGCGCTATGCACAGTGTATGTTGTTTTTATTAATTATTATCGTGTCATCTTTATAATAACAATAAATAATAATGTATCTGTTGTTGTATTTTTCTACCTCAGCATTTTCGAATTATTATTTGAAATTTGAGCCAGAAAATTAGAAGCTTGTTCTGCAATCCATCCTGGGGAATTGTCAACGCAATTTATTAGCTTTCCTAGCAATCAATCTCTGTATATATTAACATGCAATCCACACTGAACAAAGCAAAATACAATTATGAAAATTAAAAGAACAGCCGAGCGGGCAAAGTCGGCTCAAGTTGTTGCTTCAATTGTTGATCTCTTGACTGAGATCTTGTTACGACTACCCATCAAATCACTCCTTCGCTTCAAGTTAGTATCCAAACACTGGCACTCGCTAATCACAAATCGTAAATTCTGCCGTCTACGCCATCTGAAACCCAATCCCGCCTTAGGCCTCTTATTGCCATACGTACGCGCTTTCCAGTCAAGCCCCGAGTTCAAGTACCTCCCCTTCTCTGTCCAAAATCCATCCAATCCACCTTTCACAAAACTCAAGTTCACTAAAGATTCTTCTGGCATTTGTGTTTTAGATTCTTGCAATGGACTCCCGCTTTGTAGTAGCTATCCAGCTCTTGACCCCTCTCTTGATTATAAACTTAAGTACTATGTTTACAACCCAACTACAAAACACTTCAGTACTCTTCCAAAACCAGATCAAGAAGGAACCAAAAAGAACATATTCAGTATGAACTTAGCTCTTGATCCAGCCAAATCACCTAACTACAGGGTTGTTTGTGTCCAACACTTGGAAGAGAATCAAGAAGAACATGAATATCAGATTGAAGTTTATTCATCTGAAACTGGTCCTTGGAAAGTATCAAGCCAGCCTTTCACAGCTAATGTGAAATTTGAAAACGGGGTATATTGGAACGGTTCAATCCACTGGATCGGTTATGGGAGATCCAGGTCTTTGTATTTCATCATCGATGAGGAAAGGCTAGAAACGTTGCTGATGCCGCCTAAACCAGATGGTTTGGAGGGCGACAGAAACAAATGTTACCTTGGGGAGTCTTGTGATCATCTAAACTTGATCGAGACATTCGGCCGACAAATTCAGTTCAACGTTTATGAAATGAAGAGGGACTATTCTGAGTGGTCCGTGAAGTACCAGGTTGATCTTTCACCAGTTGTTACTGCTTTTTCTCGTATGGACCGAAGTTATCTTAGCCCGACAAACTCGTATTATTACTATGCCTGGTCTATATTTTGTCTGGTTCGGGGTGAAAAGGACGAGAATTCCTTCCTGGTCTTATACATTCCAGGTATATCCAAACGAGACAATCGTCTTGACAATATCGAGGCAGGTAAAGCCATACGATACAATCTAGTTTACAAGACCATCGAGATACTTCATGAATTTGAGGGTCTTGAATATACAATTTTAGACTTTACATGGACAAATGGTTTTCAACATATTGAGTCTCTCTGCTGCGTATGATGCTTTCCTGCATATATGGTTGTTAATGGCAATGAAGTTCTTTAACCTGCCAAGTTGTAAACTTTTGGGAGAATTCAAACGAATCTCTGGTATAACGTTGTTTAACTGTGTATTAAGGAAAATTATAAACAAAATGGGAAAATGTTCTCTGAAATACTTGACTGTCATTTTGAATCAATGATGCAAAGTGGCCCGGTAAGTGGAAGTGAATCTTTGAGAGTCACGCACACAAACAAACAAAAAGCCACATGAAATTTCACCAAGGAAAAGATGAAGAAAAGAGAGCAACCCCGAGCTCCCCTAAAACCAGTGCAGAAATGTTAATGTATGTTGAGAAAATGAAGTCAACACATATAGACTAAGCAATCTGTAAGCACTCTCATGCTATACAGTTGAAGTTTACAGTTAAAATACATTATCAGATGCCAATAAGTATGGGCAAATGGCTACTAAAATGAATGAGTTTAAATCACACAAAATTATTAAGTTTATCTATGGCTCATTTTGCATTAGTATGTATCGCGATTTTTCTAAAAGCATCTAACATTCTAAAAACTGCATATACAAAAACAAATAGGACCATCAGAAAATTCAGAGCAACCTGAAGTTATCTCACTCTTCAGCTGACTTCCATTCCATAATTGCAGAAAGAAGAGTATAATTTGGTATTAAGCTCTTATGTAGCAATGGTAAGTTAGTCACTGGTGATTTATCGTTCCCTTCAAGCCATTCCGCTATTGCTTTCCTCTCATAAGAATACCCATCCGCTGCAACACAAGGATCAGACATGACCTCCTGAAACAGAAAAATTTAGGTTTTTGTTAACAGGTGAGACACACAAATGGTGAAATTTTGCGTGCCTGAAGGAGTTGGAGAAGATTAAATTTCGTACTGTTCAAAACCAGTCATGTCACTACCACGTTAACCATTAATAAAGCAAACATTTCAAATGTCAACCTTAGTCAGGTCGGCCAATCTCAATAACTTTACCCTTTTGTACTTATATTTGTGAAGAAACATATTCACGTTACCGACCAAAGACTCGAACTGAAATTTTCTATTTTTCTCAAATGTCAATTGCCAAAGTATTTAATTTGCAGGAAGAAATTGATCAAACATTTTGGCAGAAAGGTCGAGGTGAAAAAAAGTATTAGAAGGAGAAAACAAAACCATCTTTACTAACAAATTATTTTTGTTAAACTAGTGATGATGAGAAAATAAGCAAAAAGAGATGGAAGTACCTTGAGTATGGGGCATATGAAATGGTTGGGAGGCGGTGGTTGAGCAACTGAAGCCATGCCTTGAGCCCTATCAACTTCTTTCAATTTTTCAAGAACATCTTTCAAATCAGGTCTGTCCTTCCTGCGAATTTCAGTGCATCTCAATGCCATGACAGCCAAATTCTTTGTTTCTTCAATGGGCCATGCACCAGCTTCTGGATCAAGTACATCCGCCAAACGATCTTCATCGATTGCAATTTCCACCTTATGAGCAAGTGCTATTGCTGGTTTTGCTGTCAGTAATTGCAAAATAACCATCCCAAAAGCATAAACATCAGATTTCGGAGACACCACTCCTGTCCTTTGATACTCGGGATCAATATAGGAAAGTGTTCCCACCAAAGCTGTGTCCTTGTATGTAGCAGATATTGAAGAGTCCGACTGAACCACTGTTGAAAGGCCAATATCGCCAATTTTGCTTACATTATTATGATCAAGCAGTATGTTTGCTGGTTTCAGATCACGGTGGATTATTGGTTTTGGCTTTGAGTTGTGTAGGAAGACAAGAGCTGAAGCCACTTCCCATGCAATTCTATACCTTTGGAACCATGAAAGTGGAGGTGTGTTATTTCTCCTCAGCAGCCTATCCTCCAGACTCCCGTTCTCCATGCTCTCATAGACCAGGCAACCACGTTCAGGACAAGCACCCAGAAGAATCAGCAAGTGGGGATGACGAATTTTGCTCAATATCTCAAGCTATAAATAAATCACAATATGGAAAATATCAAATCATTGGAAATCTGAATTAAGTCATTATTTTTTTCAACTAATTTACAAAATCAAGCTTGCAACACTTGATTTTGCTTTCTCATGTTTGATACAATCCACATCTACATATCAGCAAAACTATCCATCCCTATTCTTGTCAACGTAGTCCACATACCTCCTGCTGGAATTGCTTAATTCTACTAGCTTCCTCTGAGTGGAGGATTTTTACAGCAGCAACTGTATGATGAAAACTGCATTTATAGACAGTTCCATATGCTCCCATTCCAATTTTAAGATTCTCAGAGAATGATGAGGTAGCATATACGATTTCCTCCCACGTGAATTTCTGGTACTGTTGCGTGGAACCCGTCAAGGCATTTTCAAGCTTTTCCTTTTCTTTGGCTTCCCGCAACGCTCTACTCTCTGCTTCTTTCCTTTCTGCAGCTTCTCTTTCGGCACATTCCGTCACATATTCAGCTTCGTCTTTTGCAGCTTCATATTTCTCTTTCTCCTGCCTGGCCAAGCGTTTGGCTTCCTCCTCCTTAAAGCTTATCTGCTTCAGTTTGATTCCTTCCTCCATTCGATGCTTCTGAAGATCATTTAGCTAATTGAAGGGAAATAAAGCATTATTTTGTCAGAAACATGGGGAGAAAAGGAGTTCTAAATGTAAATCGGCCATAATTTCTACATGATTTAGTAAACCAAGGAAATGCTTGATAAGGCTGGAGAAGCAAGATAATGGGTTGCAACTTGCAAATTCCAAGATAGTTGTCAGTTATCTTTAAAATGAATAATTACCAAAATCCAGAAAATGGAATAATATACACAAACTGAGCTAAATTTATTCCAAATAGAAATATAGCATATCTTATTATTGACTCATACCTTTCTTGAAGCATCAATCACCTCGGTTTGAGCCATCACATACATCCCCCGAACATGTCTGAGTTCAGTTCTCAATTTTTCTAGCTCAAAGTTGATGTTGGCCTGCAAAAATCTCAAAATATACTCATATAAGAGACGAGCTGTAAGAGCTATAAAAATTGAGACAATTCGACTTAAAGTGAGGCTAAAAGTTAATGCATGAATTGCCATGTATTTGAAGACATAACTTGTAAGTACTCAGTGTAGCTCAAATTCTTTGAAAGCAAAATCATCCATGACTTTAGGACAGTAATCTTTCATCCCAAGACACTGGCGCAAACTATCTTTGCGGCTAGTAGCAGGGTAAGACAGAATGATTCTAATGCCAATAATTAGCAGGAAATGGAGTAAAAGCACCTCGACCTTATAAGTTTTCAAACACATTAGTGCTGGTGTAAATGGGTATAAAATTGTCAAATGCTTTCAATCTTCTCAATTTTTGGACTTATTTGATTTTTCATCAGAAATTACCAATACCTTTTCATGGCCCTGACTGTAACTAAACTGCAATAACAAGATCAAAATTATTTTATGCTACATTGACTTCACAATGGAACTCTGTTAAAGCAACCACAGAAGAACCAATTGGCAATGGATAAAGAGGCACCCAGATGTGCAGACTAGTATGGATGAATGTAATTATGATGTGGAAAATCTTCAAATAAATATTAATACATATGATGACCACATTATATGAAGTGTGGTTTGCATAGCATGCAATTCACTACAGAACCAAACAATACTTGCTTTCTGTGACAGAACATATCTCTAGGAACTTTTTTGCCTACTGAAGTTCGACCCTTTACCAAGTAGATGCATCTCATCTTGTACTTATTGACTATGAAGCTTAACAATGTAAATCATGATTACCTGACTCTCAGAAGTTTCTGTAAGGGCATCAGAGGTGGAAACTTGATCCCTAGAAGCATTGTCTGTTACAAAGCTTGTAAAACTAGAAGCCTCACTGAGTGTGTCATTAGCATCCAACCCACCAGGATAAGAGCTTGAACCATCACCTTCATCCTCAACATGAGGGTACAAATTCTGGGAATGTGTGGTTACACTCGAAGGTATTCTTTTATGAAGCAGGCTCTGGTTTATGTTTGAAAGAGCCTGAAACCGTTGCACTGGGAGTGAAGCTGAGCGAAAATTAGCAAAAGAGCCAGTTGAGCCTTTATCCGTCCACTCTGAAACCAGGAAAAAGAACCGTTTATTTTTCTCTCTATACCATGGAATACTTCAACAGAAGGGCGAGCGCACGCAGGGGGGTGGGGCGGTGGGGAAGAGATTGCTTAATCCACAATTCCACATGAGATAACTTAGAGATAATCAAGAATCAACTGTATCCATAGGAAACTGGGAGCTGCCCAAAGACAACAATGTTATAGAAGAATACGTAATTGACCAGCCAAAATTATATATTTTCATCACAAAGAGAAACCTTCACAATAACTAACTGGATACCTGTTTGTGAGCTTGAGGTACAGCTTGAAGAATTTTTTGTAGAACTTCTATCGCTACTCTCATCTGTAATGCTTCTGTTTGTTTCTGAATCTGATGGGCGTAGTGATGATAGTTTTCCTTTTGAAACAGCATAGACTGTGCAAAACGTAGGACAGCATTCTGCTATTTTTGAGGAAAGAGTTTTTGCCCTGCTCATCCAATAAAATGATTTATTTTTATACATTAGAGAAGCAGTAAGGGTAATCGTAAGGGTAATCAGAGGTGATAAACAATACAGCTGATGTTTGTATAATGGAAAAAAAATAAAATAAAAGAAAGAGGTTTTAAACTTGTTAGAGAAATTCCTGTACAGAATGGAAATTTATTTAGTTTCCTTATTTGGGCATACGTAAATTCACACTAACTGCCATTGCTTTCTCGTATACTGTGTTACCAATAAACACCATCTTTAGTGGAAATTTTATAGAACTAACAACTAAATGAATATAATAACGAATGACAAATCAGTACTAGGGGGCCTTAAGACATGACCACATGAACATCCACTGCTAGACAGTCATTCTCTCATGGCAATATGGAAAGAAAATGCTGAAAATTGTGTTCTGAGAACTGATTATATGTTGTTTCAAAGAGGAATCAGTGTTTTTACCTTGAGAAAAAACTACGAGATGAAGCCCCTATAACAAGCTTATTGATTTTGCAATTTGATATTTCCAGTGATATTGCAGTTACCACATCATCTGACTCAATTTGTACAATTTCCACTTGAACCTGCACATAGAATCAGGAAATAAATGTCTTCACTCAGTTTTACATTTTTTTGTCTTGCCAGTTGCAGTCTATTTCTCACCTTTTTTTGACTACACATCTTCTTGTACGGAAGAAGCTTTTCACTTGTTTGCCATTCAACTTCTTTTCTGAATGCAGAAGCTACATCACCTCGAACTTGGGAAATGGGAATGAAATTTCCCACTGGAGAATAGGATCGCATATCAAACTCTAGAATTCCAAATTGAAATTAATTTATATAATTAATTTATATTCTATTTTTGGGTAGCAACACCTTATCCCATCAGGTATACTCATAAAGCAAAAGAAATGAAACTATTAAATTAGGACTACATATCCCTTTTCTAAAATTATCTGAATTTGACATCAGAATATGCGTCAGTTTGGTTATGCTTAATGAATCAGTTAAATTCCTCTTCGACACACCAAATCAGTAGTATAGAGAATCTATAATGATTAGTAAAAATAGAATTCCTCACAAGCAAACACTGATTCAGTAATGCAAGAATTGCAGATAGCATGCCATAAACTTCGATTCCGAAGCCAATATCAGCTTTGTGTTATTGGCATGTCGATAAGGTGGATTAGAAACTACTCGAATCGTAAGAAAAAATTTGTTCGTGTGATCTCATACTGCATATAAAATTCAATTTCTGTAATCAGTAACCACAATTTAAACAAATTAATATGTTCTAGTGTCCAGTGTATAAACAAATTAATATGTTCTAGTGTCCAGTATAACTTTAGTATTGGAAACCAAACAGTATGCAATTCTATGATTATCCCAAATTTCATGCCAATCTGAATTCTGAACAACTTACTGGGTGTTGGAATTCTAGTTATCACCGGGCGGACATGTAGCAATTTGAAGCAAACCTCCCCTTCTGGAACGAATTTCTCCAGTGCCCATTTGACAATATACTTGCTTTTTCTATTTCCCGTAATAGCTACTGCAACAATTGAAAATTGTGGAGGGGGCAATCCTTCTTCTCTATTTGTGAGATTCGCTTCCATTGGTCTTCCCCTTCTTTTCTACTGCCAGATTCTGTGCAAAAATTATGATGAAATCGGAATTTCATATTGGATTCCAATTAAAGAAAATACCAAAAAGAAAAAGGGAAATTCTTCCCCCATTTTTTTCTTGGACTTTAAGGAATTCAACTGCCTTCCATCATCATTCTTAGAATCCCTAAAAAACTACAATCATTTCTCATTTCTGGAAAATTTATCAAATAATGACAAACACGGACTTTTTATTCACTACAAAACTGAAACTAATCTTTCCAGTTTCCAGAGGATGTTTGACCGTGCAAGTGAGCGGACTCTTAAGCATGGCCAAACATGTCCGACAAGAAATCTTAAAACCCCAGGAAGAAAATTAAGCAAGAATACTGAAAACCCAGGAAAATACTCCTTAAGGTAAGCAAATCATAAAAACCAAGAATTCCAAACAAAATAGAATCAAAATTATAATTAAAATACATACACGACATTTTCGGTCTTCAAGTGCTGAATTCTCTGCAATAAGCCGGTTAAAATGTTAATCTACAGTCACAAGAACTCCTCTTTTGTCTCTTTCAACTAGAGTCTGAAACCATTCAAATGGTTATGAAACTGGGAATTCTTCAGACTCAGCAGTCAAGACTGTTTCTGGGAAGCAAGAGACGTGAGCACAATGTCCACATGCATCATGCTTCTTAACATCGGGGATAAAATGTCAAAAATGCGCCGTAACACACTACTTACCCATGAGAAGAACCTTCAACCATGGAATGGGGCCTTCATAGAATTCCTACCTACAAATTTATAAAATAAAATTCCTTGAAATCCTATTGTCCATTATACCCCTTTATAGTTGATCCTAGAAAAGTCATCCCATGATTTTTGTGAAATGTAAGGATTAGTTTGGTTGGATAAGTGTTGCTTGTCTTTCTATATGGTTTTGTGTCGTTTTCGTTGGCAGCCAAAATATATTTAATCTTAAGCCAGTGGGGCTTAAAAAAATAAAACCAACTGTTTATGTAATTTGATTAATTAATACCATTTGTGGAATGTTAATATAATATTGCTGCTCTTTTATCTTGATTTTAGGGTATTGAATATTACTTGCATTACATCCTAATATTGTTTAAGATTTGTTCAACTAATATTTGACTGAAGAATTACAGACAATACAAGTTTTGATTTTTGTTACATAAATGATTAGTCATAGATACATGTGGTCAATCGATGATCGGATGATCACACAAAGATGACTTGACAATAAAAGAATTACACATGTAGGTTGATTAACTTTTAAGATATTACACAAATTGCACATGTGGATCGATTAGCTTTTAAGATATTTTGACTAAGAATTTGATATCAAAATCAAACCCAACTTCCATTTGATCAATCTTTACTTGATAATAGATCACGCTGGATCGAATGCTCATCAATTCTTTTATCACAATATTTTTACTATGCTTTCTTCAGGAGAGGAAAGATTTTTTCAAAAGAACGAATATATGGTATTGGTAATTAGTTCAAGAAAGGCATGCGATCAGTTTGTGAAAGAAAATTCATTAATTATACTTATTTTTAAGGCTAATTCCTGGGTCCCACCCCCCAAAAAAAAAAAACAAAAAGGAAAAAGGAACATTATTATAGTACGATGCTTGGTGAAAGATGTTACACCTGTTGACTTTTGGAGCCAACTCAGCCAATTGTCCTAGAAGAAGTTGGACCGGGTCCAACGCTGCATGTGACATGGAAAAAGAGAAGATTTTCGCAGTTGAATTGAGGAATTGGTACAGTAATTAGCGCAAAACGTCCATACATTTCAATTCTTTTGTGTAAATCGTCTCTATTTTTTTTTGGCAATTACATCCTCACATTTGCATTTGTTTGGTGGAATTCGTCCTTGCCGTCACCCGCCGTTCTTCTGTCTATTTGTCAACTTTTATATTTGAGGTAATTGGTGCAAAACGTTCTTACCTTTTAGTTCTTTTGCACAAATCGTCCATACCTTTCATTTTTTGGTGGAATTCATCCCTGCCGACTTTTATTTGTAATAGTATATATATACTTATATTTTATAAAGCCTAAATTAATTCATTAATTATTATTTTCTGTATTTTCAAAAAATTAATGCATTCAAATCTAAATACGCCAATAAAATGTTAGATAAGATTAAAGGAGAGAAATGAGTTTTATTTTATTATGTTGTATTGCAGGATTCATAACTGAGTACTAAATAGAAATATAGTTAAAAAAGTTTAATAAACAAAATAATTAACAACGTTACCGCCTACTTAAAACATAATATAATTTGATTCTCTGATATGTATATGATATATACTTAAAACAAAAAAATTTGAATATGTATATGATATTCAAGAAAATTATAAAAGAATTAAATTATATTCCGTTTTAAGTAGGAAGAACGTTGTTAATTATTTTGTTTATTAAACTTTTTTAACTATACGTCTATTTGGTACTCAATTCTGAACCCTGCAAAACAACATAATAAAATAAAAATCACTTCTCTTATTTAAGCTTATTTAACATTTTATTGGCGTATTTAGATTTGAATGCATTAATTTTTTGAAAATGTAGAAAATAATAATTAATGCATTAATTTAGGCTTTATAAAATATAAGTATATATATACTATTACAAATAAAAGTCGGTAGGGATGAATTCCACAAAAAATGAAAAGTATGGACGATTTGCGCAAAAGAACTGAAAGGTAGGGACGTTTTTTCGTCAATTACCCCAAATATAAAAGTTGACAAACGGACGGAATAACGGTGGGTGACGGCAGGGATGAATTCCTTCAAAAAATGCAAAGGTGAGGATGTAATTGCCAAAAAATAAATGGTAGGGATGATTTACACAAAAGAACTAAAAGGTAGGAATGTTTTGCGCTAATTACCCGAAACTGATAATAATTCCATTAATGGGTACAAGTTGGAATTTATATTTACAAGTTTCTTATCATCTGTTACAAAAGAATAATTCTATTTTACCAAGAAGGTTAACAAAAATAGTGAAAAAAGAAATATAAATTTATCTTATTATTCTTATTGATTTCTCTCCCCTGTATTGGTGTATACTGTGTAAGGATAATAAGGTTATTTAAAACTCTTTTTGTCAATATTTTTGTCTTCTCATATGTCCAGACATAGCAATTCTAGAGAGACATGAAAAATAAACATTAATGAGTGACATTCTTATGTGACACACATTCAATGAGTGATAATTGCATAGCTACATTTTCATCATCCAATATAAGTGTGCCACATAAGAATGTCACTAATTAATGTCCCTTTTTCATGTCTCCTTATAATTTTTGGTCCAGATATAGCATGATTCGTTACAAAAAGATAAGGATATCTACATGATACATAAAAAATATTAGACAAGATATAACTTTCCTAAGATTTGAGAATCTTATTCTCAACAGCATGATCCCGATCTTGAGGATTTAAAATTTTAAATTATAATGATTTGTCTATTTTTTTTTTTAATTGTGTGGAAAAAGAAATAATAATGAAGAAAGAATTTGGTCTAAACATCTCGTTGCAGAAGCTATCCAAACAAACTCTATAGTGTAAAAGACAATCGACTTTGGGTGTGATAATTTCATTTTTTTTTTCCGTCTATCTATTATTATTATGATCATCATTATAATTTGTTTTAGGAGCTTGAATCTTACATCACCTTCTACAAAATATTAACTCTTGCATGATTTCACATGTAATTTACATTTACCATCTCAATAAGTAAACTGCTTGAACTTAGCCGCATCAAATTACTATTTAAAAGCAAAAAATTATATACCTTGCAAGCTTCAGC